>JAXRJS010000024.1:52500-230000 GCA_037127375.1 Dione juno | reverse complement strand
ATCAAATGAAAGGGCTTGTTGAGAATAACCAGAAAAAATAAAACAAAGAAGCTTTTATTTAAACGCTCTAAAAATAAGAAAATAAAAAAGTTCTGTGCTTTTAATTATTTTTAAAGTTATCTACGAAAAGCCTTTCGTAATCAAAATAATTAACGAAACCTTTAACCTCGAGCGAACATCAACATTAATAACGTATCTGCCGACGACGCATATATTGCAAGCATCAGAAATAATTGCAGGTGATTCAATTACTTCGAAATATCACTTTAAGTAAAATATATGCACAAAGTATCTCATGTTGTTGAAATTTACAGGCATATAGCATGTAGATATCTCAAATTAAAGATGTTTATATTACCAAATATAAGAAGATGATACCCAGGAATTAATTCTATGTACGTAAATGTATTAGTATCTTCCTTAAAACATTTTTTTAACCTACTTTTCGTAATAAAGCTCTCGCTAAAGTCGGTGCTTTCAAAGAGCATACATCTAAAAGAAAGCTTACATCTACATGCATTCTCAAACACATTTACTAATCTAGTTAATGTCTTGGATGTATGGAATTTGTATGTACTCAACAATCTTTGCTATAATGTTATCAAATTTTCTATACTTCAATGCTTTTTGTAGAAGTTTACATATTTTAATGTAATCGAAATCATACGTACGCTTATATACTTTGATAAATTTAAAGAAATGAATTATAAATACTTTTCCATCTTCTACAGATGCGTAGTTAGCATTTTATAAAGAGACTACATTTTTTACTTTGAAATAATCGTCGAGTAAATAAACACACTTACAATTAAGGAAAATTAACGTTTCAAAATCAGTTACTCTTTAATTATATATATACATAAACTAGCGACACGCCAGCTGTTTCGCCCACTTTAACTACACTGTCATATATTTATTTAATAGTAAAGAGAATTGCATTCCTTTATCTTAAACTGTAGCCCATAAACATATGAGCAGAATAACAATTCTAATGAAAAATCTGTGTTACTGGAAATTTCATCTAAATCCGTTCATTTATTTTAAAATAAAATCGGGACAAACTCACAATTACAATATTAGTCGGATATGTATAATACTAAGGTAAACATATCCTGTTTATCCTGTTCCCGTGTAATTAAAAGTAACCTATGTGTTATTCCAGACCATAATCTACCCCTGTTATCCTATCTCAAAAATTCCCAATCTCTTCAGCCGTTTTGACGTGATTGAGTAAGAAACATACACACAAACCCACTGACAAATTTCGAATTTATAATATTAGTAAGATATGAAAGTGTCGTTCCTTCAGCGCAGCAGTAAAAGTTTGTTATCTATCTTATAAAATTGAAATATGATTATTTACCAATTATGGTCCAAGTAAGCACGGCGATAGGTTCCACCAAACGTCATGGAATATCGCTTTATACTAAAAATAATGAAAAGACTATATACTTATCTATACTTATCACTAAAATAATCTGTGCAAACAATTATTTGTTTTTTCTTTGCACAAAAGCCAGTTAACTCAGATAATATGATGAATGATGTATTAAAATAGAGGCGTTTTCCCAGAAGGCTTGCGAAACGGATTACTCCTCATTGGGCCGGTTCCGGTCCGTATTAATCATCGTTGTTTGAGTGCGAAGTCTTGTCGCGCACTCATCTAGGCCTAACATATATGGTGATGTAATAAAGCTTTTATGAGCTTGTTATATGATCTTAGAAAAAGGATCGATTTTTCTTGATGCTTAATGTGTCTGTGAAGTATTAACCTTTCGAATTAATACTGTTGATACCCATCGTCAAATGTTTATGGATTTTTTTTTCTTTCGATTAATTGCTCTCAGTACCCTGTGGGATATAATATTTTTTTGACACGCTGTATATGGTATACAGTAGGATAAGTAGTGAGAGAGTAGAGGAGATTACTAAGGATATATCTTTGGTTGTCTATGACTTATTTTACTTTAGAAACGATAGTCATATAATTGAGGCCATCGTGGCGCAATGGCATCCGCAATGTCTCGAATTACATCGGAATGTGGAGAATGAAGTGTCTTAACACACTAGGTTCTATTTACCACCCCTGCCATATGCCAGATAAAGAGTGAATCTAAAAAAATGCTCACGGCGTTCCTAATAGTTTTATTTTTTATCGGCAAATATTTAAAATAAGCTAGCTATAAACAATTTTTTTTATATTTGTTTGTTGTAGGTACGCGTGGAAAGTGTTGGAGGGCTTCTAAAATTTTATTTTTCCATTCAAATATTTACATTGAATTCAGAAATTAATTATCGATTTGTCTGTGTTCGAGCTCAATGTCGGACGCCATTAAACAAACTGTATCGACCCCGGTAAAGTACTTTTGATGTGCTAAATGAATTTTGATTAATGTTTACTTTATATCGTTTCGTATTATTTTTATTTTATTGTGTTCATATTAATTTAGAGTTTTTATTAGAAAAGTTATTTAATTCAAACGTGAAAATTAATTTATCTTTACACAATTCATCTTTTACTGTGGGACGAAAAAAATGAATTGACGGTTGCCAAAGCTTAGGAACATGAGATTTTGTTACATTAGCATAATAAATATTAATACGTTGGTGCCTTATTTTTTCTTCAGATATTAAAAGTTTTAGGATATAGGTATAGTTTGTACATTTTTTATTTTTAAATCTTAATTTATTTTTCTCCATCCCGCCCGTTTGCATCGAATTGCTACAAAACCCAGAATTGTACAGCATATATACAGTTTTATAATAAGCTGTTTATACTGACATAGCTATATAGAATTACTGGGGTAAACAGCCGATTAGATTGGATAGGTACGACAACTATGATTCATGGTTCATTTGTCTGCCAATATCACTGTACAGTCGTCAATTAATATCTATTCAGGTTTTGCTTAGCAATGTATAAATAAGATTTTTGAAATATCGATATATAAAATATAATCATTTAATATATAAAATATAATAATTTTTTTTTCAAATAATTTATTAGATGATAATATTAATACTTCTCATATCGTACTATTTGTTCTATATCTGCAGCCATAGTAAACTTTTGTTTGCCAATCATATTCAATTAGGGACGTCTTCAGAAATTGCTTAATTGAAAACCAGTTGTTTGAATAGCGACGTTGAAAGCATCAGAGTGGCTTGCATATCAAGTTTACAAAGATGTTTGGCACCGTCTCCAGCTAGGACTAGAACTGGGACGGCTTGTATCCAGTCTAACTTTCCCGGAGTAACTATATTAATGTTCAGATTTAACTTAATTTATCGTGATGAAAATTTTGTCTCTTGATATGTAATTGTATATGTTGTGGTTATTGTAGTGTATGATTAAAGCTTATGATATAGCTTTAATGGTTTTAAAGTTTCAGCATTTTTGCAATTTACAGTTTATTTTGTGTGTAATTTTTTTTACATTATTACTTGTCAATCTTCGCCACCTATGCTTGTTACCTATGTTTTTTGTAGTCAAACGTTTAAAAGTAAAGAATATGTCGAAGAATACAAGAATCGATAGCATATATGAAACGTGACCAAATCTTCCGACGGTAGCACAACGCCACAAGGTACACTTTATTACAGTACCAAGATGTCAGTAAAATTTATGAGTGTCTGACATTTTATAGCTTAAATTTTTGCCTCTTTCTTTATTTCTAAGAGTGATAATTTAACAAAATATTTGATTTAAAATTTTTTTGTGGGCTGTATCCGTTTTAAATAATACGATATGGCTATTAGATTTATCAGCCTATTGTAGATTTAAAAAAGACTTCATATAAGTTGAAAAACAAATGAGATTTGTGAGTAACATCGATATTTTAAATTAGAATAGCATTACAAATTCAACAAGCGTTACAATATTGTTTTATTATTGTGTATTGTATCGGGGCTACAGATTAAAGCAATTGTTAACTTTACCGTAGTTGAGCTCCTCGTGCAGGTAACTTATTAGCGTCTCCAAGTTAAAGTGAAATTAAAGAGAGCATTGTTTAACGAAACTGTTGCGGCTAGGTCGAAATAATTGAAGTTTGTTAGTAAACTTTGAGCACGTTGAGATTTGTTCAGAACTTTATACGTATACTTGCATTGGAAATTATAAGGACAAGTAATTTGTAGTACGGACACGAAATGTTTTTTTTTTGTATGAGTTAGTTTGTTTGTAGTGGTTTTAGTTCTAATTCTAGTATTTCTAATCGTTGTTCTTACCATTTGGTAACGAAACAGCGCTTCATATCTCACCTTGTTTTTTTAGGTTGAGTTGAGAGTGGACTTTATTGCACTTTATAATGCAGTCCAGCGTGGCGGTTTATTTTATCTCGAACGCTACTATTTTATATTTGAAAATCCTTTTAATCTGCTTATACTAAGAACCGTCTTATGTTTTAAATATATGTATATCTTTTTCGATTACAAGAGGATGTTATCAATTGGGCTTGTTTTTTTTGTATGTACATATGTTATGCGATACAACGACTATCGACTTGGGCCCCTTGTGAATTAATTTAGATTATTCTTTTTTCAAAAGGCAGGTAGGGTAGGGTAGGTCGTGATTGAGAGGGATTCCATATAAATTTTATGGCAATTATTTAAAAAGAAATTATGTACGCTAAGTCTTTTTATCTTCTGTACCTGCTCCAAAAATAACGGAGTGTGAATAGCTTATTGTCACTTTTTCGTTTTTCTTGGTTATCAATTAAATATATTATTTTCTACATTTTTCATAGTAATATTATATGCTGAGGAAAGAAAAACATTAAGAAGATGTATAACGTTTTTAACCTGTACCTGTCAATATCATTTCACAAAATAATTCAAATATTTTTGTATGTATCTCGCAATATAGCAGGTTTGGCAGAGGGAAGACCACCGCTTCTCCGCTTTTAATTTTTTTTCTAATCATTGCGTGTTGATTGACAAGAATCATCGGAGCGCTTTGTATTTATTGTGAAAGAGCGAAGAAATTAAAATACTTTCTCATTCCTCCAAGTGGTCCAAGTGGGAACCCACAACTGTCACGTTTACGTCAGACGCTGTTCCTTACGTACATGCATATTTTATGAAACGCTGCTGAAAATAATTAATATTTCTGGGCAATCACTTTGCCTTTAGTTGAAGGACTATCGATTATTCGTGTTTATATCGTGCCTTTTAAACTCAATTTTATACGGTATCCCCTTACATGATCGATACACGATGCTAACTTTGAAGCACAACAAAACACTATCAACTTAATATCATCATATAGATACTTGTCTGGTTCTGTTCAGCCTAATACCTACCTATGACCTACAACAGTCTCAACAGTGCCTTCACGCCAAAATAAATACATGTCTTTTTCATTGTAAATTCAATTGGAGAACTGATTCAGTGCTTCCATATATATTTAATCTGAGCCTTAATCTGAGCCTTTGTGTGTGTGTGTGTGTGTGTGTGTGTGTGTGTGTGTGTGTGTGTGTGTGTGTGTGTGTGTGTGTGTGTGGTGTGTGTGTGTGTGTGTGTGTGTGTGTGTGTGTGTGTGTGTGTGTGTGTGTGTGTGTGTGTGTGTGTGTGTGTGTGTGTGTGTGTGTGTGTGTGTGTGTGTGTGTGTGTGTGTGTGTGTGTGTGTGTGTGTGTGTGTGTGTGTGTGTGTGTGTGTGTGTGTAGGCATTATAGGAAACATAGTAATTATGTATATTCGAATGCATACATACAACAAAAAATTAAATGTCTACTTGTGATTTCAAAATAACTATGTGTTTTTCTAGTGCATATAGTTGTTATTTACATTTTATTAAAATACATAAAAACTGACACTTTATGGGACACTCACTGAAAAATATAGAAGGATATAGGATAAGATGACCAATGACAATAACCAAGGGAAATACAGATTTATTTTTATATATAAATTCATGTGCTTGTATTTACTTCCTTCTCCTCAAATCAAAATTAATGTACAGTCATTTTATAAAATATGGCCTTAGGGACTTATACCTTCTTACTAAAATTTAAGTAATCAAGTATTTATTTGCTAACGTGCGCACGTTTCGTTTATTGCAGTTGTTTGCTGTTACGTCAGCCGTCGAGGCTTCGAGGATTTATATTTCATGGAATTGATGTAAGTACTGCTTATACATATTTTAGTTTGTATTTACACGTTATATTATATTTATTTAAGTGAACGCATTGCTAGCATAAAGAAATGATTTTAATTAAAAAAAACTACTTAAAGCGGTGAATATCTTACTAAGGAAAAAAAAATTACGTTGATGCTATCGTGGCTAAATGTATAACTATGTAAATAAGATGGTTGCTAGATTGATTCGCACTCGAGGAATCAATTACAATTTTCATTTTCCGCTCATTGGCGTGGTGTTGAATTCTACCATTAACAACCATTCAACACTCTGCCTATTTTGAGGGAGTATCTTTGAAAGTTAAGCTTCACTTTTATCTGGAGCAACTGTTGAGTTTCTTGCGGGCTCTTCTCAGCAGAACCTGCCTTCCGAGCCGGTGGTGACAAACACTACTTACATTCCAATGTAAATTGCCGTCAAATTAGCGTAATTGAATAAATCATATTTTGATTTCATTTGGCTTAAGTCATTTATTCATGTGTAAACGTAATATTAAAAAGTAACGTTATGTAAGAAAAGAGTTTCTCATGTTCCAGTATCCGTTAATGCCGCCTAACTTAGTAGTTACCGTACTTTGCTCAATGGGCGAAACGTTAGGTATGCCTGACTTGGTGCAAAGCATATTTACTGCCTTTGTCGTGAAATAAGCGTTTTTGCTTTGACGTTTTCCTTATGTTTTTATAAAAAAATCGTACTTACAAATATATTTAACTGGGCTATTGATCCTTAGGTTTAAGTGTCAGAACATGTTTAGATATTGGTATGGTTATTCCATTTTTATATTTGGACCGTATGTTTGTACATATGGTAAAATATTACATCTTAATCAAGCTTTGTGCAATTGTAGGATCAGTTTCATATACTTGGCGGAGACATGCGGATTCTGGTATACGCGGGTAGCGCAGGAAGCAATAATTGTGGATACCTTTGTGAGAGGTCTATGTCCAGCTGTGGATGTGAAATATTGAGATGATAATTATGATGATAGTTTGATAAAGTTTTTTTGAATATCACTAAGAGTCTTCTTCTTCGGCATTAGTCCCGGCTTCGTTTGCCAGGGTCTGCCTTCCGACTAAGCTTACTCCACTTTGCACGGTCTTTAACATCCTCAGTGGACAATCTATTGGCTCTCATGTCCTACGTCACGACATCCAGCCATCGCTTTCTTGCGCGTACGGGTGGTCTATCTCCAGGGACAGACATGTCATGACACTTCATTCCGACATAGTTCTCAGGTCGGTGCATAACATGGCCATACCATCTCAGGCGACGCTCTTGGAGCTTATCCGCTACGTCACGGACCCCAAGACTACCTCGAATGAATGTGTTGCGTATGCGATCAGACCGCGTAACGCCACACATCCACCTCAGCATCTTCATCTCCGTGACGTGAAGCTCCTGAGTGTGCCGAGATAATGTTGGCCAACATTCCCTGCCGTATAAAAGAAGCGGTCGGATAATGCTCTTGTATAATAGTCCCTTCACCTTGGGCGGTATTCTGCTATCGCAGACCATACTAGTGACCTCCCGCCATTTGGCCCAGGCAGCTCTTATACGGGCATGGATGACGTGTTCGATGCCTCTAGACTCATGCATAACGGATCCAAGGTACCTGAACTTCACCGACTAAACGACTTATCAGTATGAGTAGTTAGTATTATTAAGTATATTTTAAAATAAATTCTCAAGGTCAATTTTGAAATTTTTATTTAATTTATTTAGTGCGACGCGACGGTTTGGACATAAAGGTGTCCTTGGTATGACACCTATGACCTTTCTGTAAATCACTTGATTTTCTTATTAGGTTTTATTAGGTTAATTATATATACAGAATGAACAGGCTACCCAATTACCCTAATATATGCAAAAAATAATAACGAATATTTGACTTATTTAGAAATGCTTCAGACGATTTATGTAAGCAAAACAAGTAAAGTTTAATAGTGTTATATCATATTGTCTAAATAACATACGTATCTAGATTATAGCTTAACAAAACAGTAGAATAACTACATTGCGGTAAGCAACTCATTTGTTACTATTATTTACTTGCTAGAACACAAGTAATTGCGTCGTTTTCACGTATAAATGTAGTTCAATATTGGCCAATAAATCTGTCAATAAAACTCGACGCTTTGCTTCCATGGGCTAGAAAATTCCTGTACACTGTGACTTTAATAAATACTTCGGCACCCAATTGAATGAAAATGAAAATGAATAGCTTACTTGTTTAGTGTAAAATAATTTATTTCCTTTCAAATTAATTTGATAATGTTTCAAAAATGTTATTTGGATCGAATTTTTAATGATTACGACTGCAAATAAGATAGTAGATATTGATACTATAATACTATTGAATATTTTTTTGTTCTATCATCAATAGTACACCCGATGATTTTATGACATTTTTTTCCCACCTTGGGTTATATTATAGAGCCTATATCACATAGTGAAAATGCAGCTATTTAATGGTGAAAGAACTTTTGAAATCAGTCCTGTAGTTTTTGTGTGAAAACATTACAAACATAGGTACATACAAAAACACAAATGCTTACTCTTTATACTATTAGTTTATATACATATATGTTATATATATATATATATATATATATATATATATATATATATATATATATATATATATATATATATATATATATATATATATATATATATATATATATATATATATATATATATGTTATATACATATATTTTTAGATATATCGTGTTACGGCGCGTCGTAAAAAAATATTAGATATTATTTAAACCTGGGTTAGGTATGTATGTATGAAATGCACATATATTCTAGTTACATTACTTGCTAATGTATCGTATCGCTAGACAAAAGTGACCTAAGGCTTATTCACCATAGAAAACTCTTTATGGAACGCCTATACAAGTCCATTTCCGTTAGCATTGCGAGCCCTTATCGTTAAAGTGCACTACGCTCCAAGCCGATTACGTGAACACTTCCTCTGCAACACAATGAGCATCGGGACGAAAGCTTTCAGTAAAACAACAGGCCTCATTGTTCCCCTTCTAATGAATGTACGAATCAAACTGTACAAGACACACTTATATGTAGTTTCCTTTATTACAATAAATCTGGTGCTAATAGTGAGATTTTAATTTTTTTTTTCTTATAGGATGTAGGAATATTGCTAGATATAGTATATATAATAATAATACTATTATTAGATATAGTATATATAATAATAATACTATTATTAATATATCGGAATAATAACTTTGAAATAAATCAAAGGTTATTATGTTTTTAAATGTGTTGATAATATGTTTTACGTTTAATTTCTTGAAAATATTGCGCGTACGTTATTTTCTTCTCGAAAACTTAGTAAGCTTTTATTGAATATGTATAAGGTTAATATAAGTTTTTTAAAAAGATCTTGACATGTTTTTAATTGTAAAATATGCACATTACTTTGTTTTACTTTTATCATATAAAAATATAAAGTAGAATAAATAATATCGAATAGCTTCTGAACTCGAACTCTTCATATTTTTAAAGAGGGTCACAAAGTTTCTATAGGGAAGTCGTTAATAGTCCGGGGAAAAGCTCTAATAGGCTTTGAGTAATAATTTTTTATGATAGCCTACTTAGAAAAGTTTTTTTTACAAAATGCATTCATGTTTGCACCCTGCAAGCTCTCTCTTAAATGGGTGAACATTGAAAGACGGTATGTTGCTTCAAGCTTTATCGAGCACATGAGACCCATTGTTAAAATACTTGGTTCTTATATTTCCACTTGATTTCAAATCACTGCATATTGATTGGTGGTTTGATTAGTGAAATTAAAATAATTCAATCCCCGCGAATGGTGATTGAATGCACGACCATCACAGCCAGACGCGGTCCCACTGCGCCACAGTGAAATACGAATAATATTGTACTTGTTTTTAGAAAGCAAAAATCCGAACACTTACCCACCATAGTAGACAAAAAGGCAATTTTCAGAGCCCTCGTCAAATCAAATCGTCCTTTCTGTGCATTTATATTAAAACATCAGTGAAGCGTGAAAATTATCTTTGAAGGAACAATCATCGATTTAGGGTCAGCAAGGGCTACATCGCTGCCAATTATATGGTGTGCGTGCGGAAAGTACCTACTTTATCTAATTCACTGCTTAATAGGTTTAAGTGATGTTGATGAATGAGTAATGAATGAATGTTATTACGGCTTTATTAATGTTTAGATATTTAATTTACTTATAGTAGACGTGCGTTTGCAGTGTTTCTATATCAAAATGTTATAACATACTTGCTGTATTCGATATACTCGACATCCTAGTTTAACGAGGATGTCGAACTTATATACATTAAAAAATTGAAAAATAGAATTCTTAAATGTATAGACTAAGTAATGTAATACAATATCTTTTTTTTAGATTTTCCTAAACATCCTACACACATGTAACAGAAATACCTTTACTATTGTATCGCTGTCATTGCGGTTGCTGCGCTCACCATATCCGTTGCGATAAAATGTAACCTCATTTTAATATTATATGTATATATATATATATATATATATATATATATATATATATATATAAATATATATATATATATATATATATATATATATATATATATATATATATATATATATATATATATATATATATATATATATATATATATATATATATATATATATATATATAAAAACGCTTCTACAAGAGAATTTCCACTGTGGCACAGCAATGAAAATTCTCTTACTGAAGCGTTGTTTATAAGACTAAGCGCCCAGAACCCCACCAGAGGGCCAGGAAATAATTTTTTTTCATTTCCCCACTGGTACTCCGCCCAACTCGGAATATCTTGAATTCGAGTGGAAAACGGAGAACGGAGTGTTCTGACTTTAGGTTCCCTCTCTCTACCCCGCTATGAGGGAAAATATGTGAAGCTGCTATTTTATATAGGTAATATCTTAAATAGGTGCGAACTTTTAGTAAAATGTGTTTACACAAAATTTTATTGATCCAAACTTACGCCTATTATCTCACAAATAAACTGAACAAATTCTTTCTGACATATCTCAAGGTATTCTTCCAGCCTATTCTTTGTCTTACGTGAGACCTTCCAATATCGTCTTTTCCTCGGCTATTGTCTGATTTATGGGATCTTTCATGTTATATACTTGCCGCCCTCTCTTTGCTATGGTCCATTTCTTCGGTGGCAGGTGTTTTTATTTTTATCGCCCTTCGTAAATAACAGTTATCTTCAGCATGAGCGATATTTTATTCATATTATTTTGTATACCGTATTGTGGCTCTTACTCGTGTAGTTTTTACATATGATTCATATAATCTACGATTTCTTGTTGTTCCTTTACAAGGTATATTACTACTAGCCTTTACCTGCGACCCTTAGTAAAATTATAATGACTATCCTAGTGGAAAACCACTATGACTAAATAATTGAATCGATAAACGTGACGTCATATAGCCATTATATGGATATCTTTTGCGATTCGTACTAGTAGGTATTTCTTGAGATTAACGCGTTTAATAAAACGTTCAGATTTATAATAATTGTATTCATTATTGAATAATATATGATAATAGATTTTATGTTGCCGTTATACAGCTCTTATAAAAAAACTTTAGTATTTATGTCTTTAATTATGTCTAAATAATAATATTCTGAAGAACTATTTTCATATAATTTAGTTCTTTAATTAAATTAAAGTAGTAGTTAAATACGTTCATCGTTTTTCTTTACTTTTCATCGATTTAATTTCGTAAAAATATGTTTATATTATTTTTTTTACTACACAGTGATACTACCGCTGCTATATTGAAAGAAGAAATTGTAATTTACAGACAAAAGCCGAGTTGATTGCTCCACGTTTTGTAGCCTACGCATTCTTCGATTATATTATGGGCGGAACACTTACAATATTTGTTATCAAATCATTTTTCGTTGACATAAATGTATAGCATTTTAATAATACAAGAACAATTACCAATATAATATTATTTTCAAAAATGAGTACTTTTAAAACAAGGTATATGTTTTATCTTCCGCTTCAGACACGTTTCTCACATTTTACAAAATATTGTAAAATAAATCATACCTATATATAAATCTTAATCCATATATGAATGTATGTGTAGGTGCTAACATGCAATAAATGCTTTATAGGCACTCGATTTCTATAACATTTTTATTCGTGTCGCATAAGTGCACTGGAAATATTTAAATTGAAGGTGGGAAAATCATTTATTGAATATTTTCACCCATGATAAACTAGAAGTGTCAATAATATTGGCACTAATGCAGACGAAGATGCCTTTTCATGTTCAATTTGCTTTTATATTTATAAAATTACATTTATACTTCTATTTTAAATTGAATCTAAGTAGATACTATCTATTTTAGGAAAATTATGAATTCTTGGGAATAGTTTACGAGAATCTTATATTTTTCATATGTTTGTTACTTCAGGTGCAATTATTGTGGGTTCTGTCACCACTTGAATTATTCTTTTCCCCACTCTTGCAAGGGCGGTGTTAAGTTCCGCCACTTAACTCGCCATGGCCACGAGTGAAAAGGCGTGATAATTTACATATAAAACAATTGAAAAAACACGATAGTACTTAAATATGTTTCTATTGAAACTAACTAAAATAACATTTTGTTATTTCCTTGTGAAAAACACGACTTATGTTCCTCTCCCCTTGCTAACTAAAGAACAACTTTTGCAGACGAGCAGAATATCTAATACAGATTCCTTTGATGTAAAAAGGAGCGTTCAGCGCTCACAGTGATAAATATGTAGAGACTCACGAGAAGCGCGTATGTTACATATTTATTGTACCTCCTCTCCAAATCTCATTAAAATATAATTCGGCACTTCCCTTACAAAAACATTCATCATTTCTCAGCTAATTCCAAGTAACCGAGTCACAGTCGGCCATTGTTCGCACAAGTCTCTAGTCATTTATTTCTAGGGCCCTCTCTGATTTTCCTCACTTTTGCTTGCTCTACGAATTTACTCTTCATAAATATTTGAATTTTAACCGTTAACTACCGTTCTTTTAGAGTCGACATTTCGTTGATTTTGTAAATCATGCTCCGGAATAAACAAATGAAATCAAGTAGATTGTTTTCACATCTTAAAGCGCTATCTAATGAAATTTTTTTGTGTCTTATTTTAATTGCTGTTTCTGAATTTTACGTTTAAACACAATAAGACATCCAAATGTTTGAATATATGCAATGCAAGTAGTTCATTTTAATGTAACCTAAATTTATAGTTTACACTTATATAAACTATTTGTGGATAATCTTATTTATCTATATACTTTCATATACCTATGGAAAATTAAGCCTTAGTCGTTGTTAAAAAAAATGGTAAAGCCAGGATATTCTCTAGGTTATAGAGTAAAGTTAAAATGGTAAAAATATATTCGTTTATTGGTAGGTAGGTAGGTACCTAAATGTTGTTTCAGATACCGTAAATGGTAATTTTGAATGCAGTCACAAGAGATAAGACACAGAGCACTGTAAAATGGGGCTATTTCCGGACAACCCTGGTTATTTGCAAATGATAACGAATACTGTCTGTTATTTTGTGGTTACTCTAACACGTGCTTACGTTAATTTATATAAACCACATGGTATATATGCTTCTATGTATTCCAGTTATATATCAACTTAGTAACACCAACGTGGTATATTTGTTGGGCGGGTAATTGAACGTGAAGGTTGCTTATTTGAATACCGTTGGGTAATTTTTATATTTTTAACCCAGTTTTTTTTTTTAAAAACTTAATTTGACAAAATACGATAAATTAAACAAATTTATTTTTCAATTCTTAATGAAAACTTTAGATATTTATTAATATTTTCAGATTTTTTCAGATACAAATTACAAATTACTTAGTTGTCAATTTGAACGCTTTGAATATATAAATGGGACAAAACAAGATCTTGTTTGTTCTATCAAAAACTTGAAAAGTCAACGAGCGTGTATCGATAACGCGAAAAACAGTAGCGCAAAAGGCAACATTTGTTTCTTCACTAATTGAACCATTTCCTGCGTATGTATGTACATTGTACGCGTTGTATATGTTAAATTTTGTTTCAGTTTCTCTTAATTTAAAAGTCCGATGCAGCCACGCCTTGTAAAAAAACAGAACAAAAATATTTCGCTTTTCACCAATGTTTACATTCGATTCTCGTTGATTTATTGAAGTTAGAATTGCGAGGATAGTTTTTATGTTTGTATTATACGTATAGATATACTGGATAGTTCTGACGATGGTGACCATAGTAGATGGTTCTGGTGTGTTCTCAAGATATGCAGAGATACCCAAGTGTCAAAACACTACGTCCTTCACTTAGCGCAATTTGTCAAATAAGATAGAGGAAATAATTCATTCTAGACATAGAATTTACAAACTTCGCGCTTACATTCATACTGTTCTTGATTATTTAGTTGATAGAAAATATTATTAGGCTTCAACACTTCTATGAAGAATATAAAGTAATATAAGAAGCGGGAAAAAACACATAATAACAAAGGGCTTTCAATAATCTTTGAAGTGAAATTAAAATGTTGTGGACACTAGTTCTAAGGGAACTTTGTGCTTGTTAAAAGTGTAATGAACTAAGTTTTAGCGATAAAACACTTGAGCGTCAACTAACTCTTAAGTTGATGAATATTTTATAAAGGACAAGGACTTCTTGCCACCGCACCGTCTAAATGCAGTATACAAGTGCATACATTAATATTTATGTCCAAGCTAAAAAACAGCTGTATGAAATAGATATGTAAACGGAACTTGCAGGATTTGTAGTATTAATTACATTATCACATTATTTATTATAACCATATACATGTAATTAAACAAGCAAATTACATATTAAATTTACATTTAGACGTTAGTTTAAAGTTTACTTTTATAACATTATCTTGCATCTGAAGAAAAGTTATATAAAAGAGAAAGAATTTCACAGTAATTTTATATCACCGCGAATACTGCTCGGTTGCAGATACAAATAATTAGAGCTTTAAGATAGTGTCGCTGTAGACGCAGTAAGTATACGTGCGTGCTTAATAATTTTATAAATGTTGTATGTGCTAAACATAACGGTACTGTAATATTAAAAAAATAAAGGAAACTGACTACCTGGTTGCTTAACAAATGAATAAATAATATAACTAGTACGATCTATGATGAGAATAATTTATCTGTTGAGAATAATTTGATTATTGAAATAAATAATATATATGTTATACCTCTATTTTTTAAATTTATATATCCAAAAAGGTACCAAGACCACATACATACCTACATGTTTTAGAACAACAAATATATGGAACTCGAATTACTATGTAAATTCACAACATTCGGCTTGTGTGTCGTAACTCTTACTTTTCTGCTTTTTACATATTATAATATATAATATATTATAACATGTACTCGCACTACATTTGCACCAAGCAATGACCGCAACAGCTGGCTTTCACTTCCATGAATTATCGTTATTACATGCATCCTACAAAGTCGTAGACTGGTGATATCAAATTGTTATTTTATAACTTTGTCTTCGCTCAAATGAATAATTTTCGTCGAAAACAAACTAAATATTCCATATTATATAAAAAATATGCTTTTCAACTAGATCAGGAACAGTCCTTGCAATGGATTTAAAAGTTTTTATGAAAAGACCAAGAGTTCTTACCTGAATAATTACTACGAATTTAAGTACAGTTAACTATTATCAGTAAATTAACTCGACTGATGATATAATTTAACATGTTATAGATTAATTATGACCATGTCAGAGATGTAATCATTTTCTGCAAGTTTTACAATTTAATTTTTATTTGGCGACACACATCTCTTACATCACTTAGACTTGCTAAAAAGAGTCGCTGCAGGTCACTATTGTTCTCTATTATCAACTCGAATTGTAAGATAATTGCACATTTACTTAATAAAATAAATTTATAAAAATCAAACTTACAAACATGTACTAAAATGTCACACTTGACAACTGAACTGAAATGGTGTTAAATGTCTATACTAAACTAGAATTAATTTTGCGGTTGTTAAATTCAATATGCAATAACGGAATAGTGTGATATGTATTGCGTCCTCATCATATCATTTGCACGTCACTGGTCGCATGTTGGATAATTGCGTTTGCTAATGATTTATTAGTTTTACTCGTACATTGATTAGGATGTTAGCGCCTAGCCGTATGCTGTTAATTATGGGTATTGAAATTTTAATTAATATCATTTAAATCAATCAAGCTGAATTAAACTGTCCGTAACGTTAGTTGTGAAATTAAAACATGAAATAAGAATACGAATAAGAATACGAGTACGAGCTATTTAGCATGTAGGTATATATAGAATGTTAAAAGAAAACTAAATATATTATATATGAATTTATATATAGATAGAATATGTTCTAGGCCTCACAATTTACAACAGTTTCAAAAGTCCTGAAGTACTAGTGCGGAGCTAGAGATTATGCATAGGCTCAAGACTCTCAGCACAGCCTAGTGAAATATATAGGTCGATATCACCGACGCATTTCTTATTCAAGAGTTTTGCTCTTTAAAATTCCAAGTTTCTAATAAAAAAATTTATCACACCCTCAGCATTTTTGCCGAGCCTTAAGTGCCTGTTTCAAATCGAGAGACAGGAGCCGAGTTTAATTTGGACTTGTTACGGAATTTAATCTCGTCTCAAATAAATTTTGATGAAAGGGAACTGTTAATTGTCTACCATTTAGTCACCTTAGTGACTACCTAATTGCTTAAAATACTTTTTATTTGAACGTACTGTCCTCTTCTACAGAATACCTATGTGATATAAGTTGAAGCCCGAGACTATAACACGTTAAACTATGTGTATGTAATTACATTATCATATTATTTATTATAACTATATACATGTAATTTAACACGCAAATTACATATTAAATTTACATTTAGACGTTAGTTTAAAGTTTACTTTTAGAACATTATCTTGCACCTGAAGAAAAGTTATATAGAAGAGAAAGAATTCCACAATAATTTTATATCACCGCGAATACGCTCGGTTGCAGATACAACCAGTAAGTTAACGCAGCAAGTATACGTGCGTGCTTAAAGATCTTCTACAGAATACCTATGTGATATAAGTTGAAGCCCGAGACTATAACACGTTAAACTTCTTTTTCTCCCGTGATCGTAGTAAATTCGAGAAATTTTCTCTTAATTCCACGCTACGAAAGCGTTCTGTAACAAGAGAACATTCTTGGCTTACAAAACTCAAACCCAGAGCAGTTTGCTAATTCATTTCAACAAAAATAGTTCCGAGTTGTAGACGCGCACCATACCCATTACCTACCTAGTGTTCATCTTAAAATTCTCATTAAGGCAAAACGTGTCTCCAAATCTTATAAGGCATGTAATAAATCAGACGAGTGTGTCACTCCGACACTAACTTTTAGACGCTCATGTAAATTCATTATTTCCTGCGCCTTTATACCTGAAACTAAGTTGTGATCTGAATTTTAAATCTTATTGTGATAATTATTATAGTAACGACACTACGAGTATAAGCATACTCTGATCAAAATATCTAATTTGAACAGAATATTGAAAATAATTCATAATTAACTGTTATTCCCACTCTAATGACAAAGTGTATACTATAATATATATATATATATATATATATATATATATATATATATATATATATATATATATATATATATATATATATATATATATATATATATATATATATATATATATATATATATATATATATATATATATAATATATATATATATATATATATATTCGAAAAAAAAAATGTTTGTTAATTCTTACCTAGTGGAGAAACGAGCACCAAAAAGCCATGTCTTTTATAAGTTGTCTTAATCAATACTTTATATTACGTCATTTTCAATTTTTTTCATTGTATCTTTTTACTTCCTGACATTTTCTCGGTAACATGTTGTGCAAAAGAACAAAACGAATCATACTAAAAAAATATTTGATAATAATATTTTGTAGTACACATCCTATTACCATAACAAACAATAATAATTGAACAGCTACCATTATTTTAGATAGACGTGTTTTAGATTTCTCAAAAATGGAATATAAATAAAACATGATATATATTTGTGTTGTATATTATAACCGACAAAAACGTCGCAGAATTGTCAATAGAAGCAGTTTATGTGGTGATGAGAAATACGGATAAAAATACGAAATATAATCCGGTTTACCGGTAACCGACTGACGCTGCCGGCGACGAGTCGCGTGATATTTCCATCAAATAACCGCTCTAGTGTGAAGTGCTTGTGATCTAGTCGAACAATTTTTAGAAAAACTCGTTGCTTTTGTGACAATATTATTATTTCCAATTTATTAGGCACGCTCGTTATTTTTTTTATAACATTTTATGCACATGTGCTTTTAAATAGGAGTTAAAAAACGTTTATAACAATTATTTTACGATAAATATTTTTTTTGTAATGTAGCTGCTAATTATAGTATATGTTATATGTAACTAATACTTTTAAGTACATATTATGATATGTCTGGTTGGCTGTGGTAGGGGTACATAACATAACTATCCTCATATATCTACAAAGGAATATCGTCTTACGAAAGTAAACTTAACAATATACAGTAAGCTTGTTTAATTTTATAGTACAAATCACTCTATTCTTCATTAACGTCATTCAGGTAGAGAACAAATTTATTTTAATTTTATAAACAATTGCTGCAACAGAAAACATACCTACAAATGTTCCATCAGCTATGTAGGTACATACGTCCTACGAAAGCATCGACGAAGTCAGGCATTGCTTTAGAAAAAAATACAACTTAAACGCTTTTAATATTTTTTTGTTTTTCTTATTTGAACAATAAAATCTCAAAAAAAAAAACAATAAAAGTTTTGAAACATCACTTGTTTTCGTACTCGCTACGAACGACGTTATGGACGTCGCTATAATTTTTGGAGAGGAGTGCCTATAAAAAGGGATAAAAGCACCCTTTCAGACTTATCACTCGACTGGTTTATATAAAAGCGAGGCGAAGGTTGATCTCCGGTAAATCCTGCAAACATGTATGTAGATAATATGTGCTTTAAAATAATGCCTTACATATTCGGTATATAATTTATAAACTTTTGGATAGTGTTTAAGTACCGTTTGGTTCCATTGTTATTATTTTACGATTCCTTATCTGAATTTAATTATCTAGTATATATATAATATATATAATATATTATATCTATATATCATATATTAATATATTATATATATATTATCTATTATATATATATATATTAATTTATAAACGAAAAAGCAATACAGAATTTTTTATATGACTCAAAATAGGTTTCTGTGTAAAGAACAATGGCATTTGAAATACTCTGTACAATATTTTTTTCAGTATGTAATTCTTCTCGTCCGTACCATTGCCTTCCTCGTTTGTACCTGGCAAATGGCGCGACTGAAAGTTTCCCCTAACTATGTTACAAACCAAACACATGTTACTGCTACGATTCAAAATCCTTTACGAATCGCTGGACGTGGTTTAAGGTGCTCATAAATTTTACCCTCTACGGACGCTGAACCCTGAAGACGAATTGTGTTTTCCCGAATTTATTTGTTTCTACTGGAATTGGAAGTCCTTTTACAGCTAATAACGTTTTAGGTTGCCTTTGTTAGATTTGCTAACAAAATGGCCATGCCACCCGTTTTGTTTTGCCCGGTTATTGGTTTTAACTAGGTTAGCGAGAGCTGATCAATGTCAGCGTGAGTTACCGATGGCAATTTATGTTAGTTACTGTCGACCCGAGCAGTAATTAAAATCTCTGTTGAAGGCCTTTACCGTCTTATAGGTATAAGTATGTGAGATAAACTGTCAAAGAAAATTCCTTCATGCGTCAACTGTTTCGTTGCCAAAACTTTAGTGAATATACACAATGTATAATATAGTATATTGCACATAAATATCATATATATAACTTTTAATGAATTATTACATACAATAGATCCCTCAAGGGTTCGGTAGTTGAAACACTTGTAAAATTTAATTTGGTGTTAGGGGAAGGTTGCTATCATTGGACCACTTAACTTTATGACATCATATCTCATGAAATATCACCAAAAAATTAAAACTAATTGTTGGAATGTGATGATTTTTATGTATATTAATGATATATAAATTTAATAATAATAAAGATAATAAAGTTGCTATCATTGGACTTAGAAACATTTGTATCAACGGTCCAATGAAGGTGACTCACATGAGACACAAAATAGTTATAACTTTTTATTTAAAAATAGAGAAATAGATGTGGCTTTTGGATGACAGAGTATCTGCATGGCGCTTCATGAATACATAGTACTATATATCCTTGCAGCTTCTTTGGTTTTATTAAAACGATGTTTAATTTTTCTCAGCTCTCCGACATCTTTGGGAGTAATACCAAAAAATGAATTTTCCATTGCCACACTGTGATCTCATAATTCAGTTTCGAAAGCTTCAGGGAGATCTCCTTTTTCGACGGCTTTTTGGTCTTTCCCGTCTAATCTTCTTTTTAATGTAGCTTTTGGAACGCTATAGATTCGACTCACTTAATTTAATCCAATAGTTTTATTTTTAAAGATTCTGTAGCGTGTTTCATATTAGTTTTATTCCAAAACAATATTACCTATTCTTTTCCTCTGTGGACAAAAATCTTTGTTTATTTAATTAACTTTGACATTACATTTTCAATATTGCTAGAGTGTCCATTAAGATATTTTATTTTTTATTGTAATGAAAAAAGAAGTAAAGGTAAACGTTGGTACTTTAGAAAATTTGTTTTTGTAACTATTGCAATAAGATTCACATAGATAAAAACATTTCTTTATAATATTACAATTATGCTTAGTGAATATAAGTAATTCGCTAAGTTTCTTTGAATGGACCGGTCCAATAATGGCGTCACCTTAATGGTCCATTGATGGCAACTAGGCATATCAACAGAACGAAAGCAGGTATTAAAAGATGTGCAAAATTAGGTAAAAAACTTCATAGTCTCTGTAAGCGCAGATAAATTTGCTATTCTGAATTAATATAATCATCAAACATGGATAAATACAATGCTACTTACATCAGTTTGTTGATGGCTCGGTTTTTATATCACGGTCACCACTGACACAGATACAAATATTACCTACCACATGACGAGAGCGCGCAAGGTTTGGCGGGTGGGCATCGGGTTCGGTACTGTTGCCTAGCAACGTATTGAACTTATTGTACCATCTATAGTTTTTGAAATAATTAGGTGGTCCAATCAAAGAGCCGGTCCAATGATCGCAACCTTCCCCTATTTATTAACTTGCTGTAATTTATATTTATTATTTAATTTGTATTTTTATAATTTGCCGTATTGCGAGTGTTAGTATAGGTATGTTTAATCTGTATATATAAAACTCATCTGTTACTAAATTACTTATTGACGAACAAATATTACGCACGAAAAGTTGAAATTTGGCAAGTCTGTCCTTAAATATTTCTACAGAAACATGGAAAATGGGATTTTGAGAAATTTAGCTAACACGGGTGGGCTACCACATAAACATGTGGGTAACCACATAAAGAAATAAAAAAATCATGCCATCTATAAAAAGAGCCTTAGAAAGGCAAAACGAGAGCCAGATTTTGCCTCGTTCTCATCTTTGGGCACCATTTAATCGCATACAACTCAGAGCCGTTAAAATCGTTAAAGAGCTAATAATCTGTGAAAACTTCGACAATTTGACGTTGCATGGAGCCGCTTCCGTGCTATGCGTTCTCTCCCCTATATATCATGAGGAGTATTCTGAGAAGCCGTTAGACCTAATGACCATTTGATCGTTTGACTGCCACTGAATTCTAACCACACAATACGTAATAAACTTGAATACCATCCCAACCATCTGGATGCGAGGTACAGGAGACAACATGGCTAACTTTAAAAGCGCGTCTACCTCCACTTTATTGGCCTATAACGCAGTGTAGCTCATCTAATTTTACATACCGAGCTACAACCCCGAGCTCGGCGGTGATCACTTAACATCAGGTCAACCGAGCAACTTATCTTTACAATAATACAAATAATAATTATAAACAATGGTAATAATAATTATAAGTATCACGACATTTCGAATCAAAAACATGAACATTTGAAAAATCAAATAAAAATAAAATCGAATCAAAATAAATGATTCTTTCAAAATTGCAAAGTTTTCCATTTCGCTATTCGATGGATCGATACGCTATTGGTATAACATATCGATTGCAGTAGAAGCACTCGTATCATAGCTCTAAGCAAGTATCTATTGAAAACTTTTCACTCTTCAACTTAAGCAATCGTGAAAAGCATAGAACCGTCTAACTTTTCATATAAAATCGCTTTCAACTCGAATATAGATTGTTTACTTATGGATCTTTTTATTTACTCGCAATCTGCATCTGAAGAGCTGATGCGTCCTTTGTTGCATATGAAGGGTTTGAAATTGCTGTCTGCATTTTTATGGATGAAAGTTTTATGTTAGATGTTCATAAGAATATCTAACATAAAATTTTCATACTAAAAAACTAAAACAGACATGTCTAAATATTTAGACATGTCTATTTTAGATGAGAAAGACACATTCGTTTGACGCCGTCGTGGCGCAGCGACCCAGTGTCTGTAAACACGACGGTTGTGGGTTCGATTCCCAGTCGTGGAGAATGAATTAATTAATTTCCTTGCTCTGATGAACAAGATAAAGCGCAGGCCTAGATATCTGCCACTCAACATGCACTATCTCGAAATTGCGCGCATACTAATGGAACAGGTACTTCGTTTATTAATATCGTTACTTTATTATAAATAATTAAAGGGATGTAATTGCTGCTGGCATGGAAATAAACAAAATGACGAAGGTTTGTGATTTTTGCAGGAATTTTGACGTTTTGCTGAAATTTACTTTTTTGTTAGAATTAGTACGTTCCCGAAATAAGTTTATCCAAATATAGATATAGAAATTTGTTTCTGCAATACTTTACGTATATGTGCACGAGAACTGCATAACAATTTTAAACCCCCCATGTAAGACCCCATGGACAATACTTTCATCAACTAATCCAATATAAGGCGTGTGGCGACTAATAGTGTAGTGTAGCTACAAATTATTTTCCTATTATAGAATTTGCAGGAGTCATTATCTAGAGACTTATTCCAATATGTACGAAGGTTCATTTTGCAAGGATACAGATTCAGCAATCACCTCGTGTATCTGATTAGTATCTATCATTCAAATTTTAATTAGATCTGTTCCAAAATCTTCATGTTTATTTCATGGCTCAAGGATATTTTCTTAAGGATACTAATATAGTTGACCATTATTTCGATAATTTTCCAACTAGATATAAGTTATTTTCAATATTGTTTGTAAATATATTAAAACATACATTTTAATATAACTTTTATGTACGAGTATAAAACAGGTATTGAGTCTTATATCATAACGTTTGAAATACAGAAAATAAAAACATTAGAGCTTACCCACAGATAACGTACGTAATCCGATTTGTGAAAACATGTCGACGTACACAATGTGTGACGGCGGCGCCTACCGAAATTCTGTATTGATCAAGGAAAATGTGTTTTTCATAGTATTTTTCAATAGAAATGATTGTAATTTAAATAAATATTGACTATAAACTCAAAAGTATATATTGATGCATTTTCGACGATGTTGAGATAATCCGTTTATTGGTTCTATCTAATATTTACATTCATATTGGAAGCTTGTTTGCACATACATGAATCATTTAACTTTACAAATAGAATCAAGCGTTCCAATTTTTTTACAAACCCTTTGTGACAGGATTTAGTCTGATTAAATTGAATTTAATGTAACAGTTGAAAATTGTTGGCATATCGTTGTCTTAATTTAATGTAATTTTCAAAAGTACATAGGCATTTTGGTAATGCCGCTGGCTAGATAGTGATTGGGTTATATGTAAATTGTATCTATAACAATATTATAAAGCTGAAGTTATTGTTAGATGAACCACGCTAATCTCAGGAACTAGTCCATTTATTAAGAAAAGTACACAGGATAATTTACATCACGTTAAACGTTTTTTATTGTGGCATGTGGCATACACTGCTGCTAGCTATTTCAATTTGACCATGGAGACAAAGCTGCAGGTAGGTATAATCTAAATATTATTAATATTCTTTCAAACGGGAATTGAACCCGCCGCTATCGCATGCAGGCTAGCTCTTAATAACTGGTCCACGATAATAAAGACCCCAATCCACATGAGAAGCCTGTTGTAGTGTTTGTGCAATACTGCATTTAGATTACAAATGCATCTATAATCCCTTTGTGCTACTGCTTTTATTGAGACTCGTCGACTGATTTACATACAAATGGTCTGTTGATTGTTAGTTATTGTGGTTATCTTAGTTAGTCGAAGTAAACTTTTGTAAGATTTTCTTATATATAAATACTGTATACCTACTCTACTATATATAATAGACTTATATTTGTGCCGTTAATTGTATTAACTATGTTGTTAACGAATAAAGTGCGAAAAAATATGGAAAACAAGAAATGTAGGTCGAAGAATGTGAGGCTATAATGCGACGGTTGTGGGTTGCATTCCCACTCGTGGGAATTAACTATTTTATTTCCTCGCAGTAAATTTCATTCATGTCGAAGAAGATAAAGCGTAGTGGCGAGTTCCACCGGTCAACTATATACCTATTACTTAGTACTTAAATAGCTAAATAAACACGAAAAGTAGTTTACTATTTGTTGAATCTTCTTGTTTATATTGTAAATTTAATAATTACTAAATTCTCTTATATTTTACTTTTAATGATTCCTTGATTTATATTTATTTAGATTTAAGTAGACACTGACTTAATGTAGATAAAAAAAGTATATGTTATTTACAATTATATCTAAGCCATTCCTAACCAACAACAATAAAGTAAATCTTTCAGTGATGGTATTTGCAGTAACAGAATTTAATTTTTAACTCCAAACTTGAATTCGTGTGATATCCTTCAGCGATATCGCCTTTAGATGTGGGAAATAAGATTTGAAGAGACCTATCGTCGCGGTCCGACTCACTTACCGAATCCACAATATTGCCTGTATAAAAGATTTATATCAATTGAGTATCGTATAATGGTTTTTAGAATCAATTTTATTTTATTATATATAAGATAAGATATATAGGTTATATATAGGTTATATATAAGATAAGATATATATAAGATAGATATATTATATAAGATTGTGTTTGTTTAGCTTCACGCATATAGCAGGATAAGCAGAGGGATCTAGTGTTAAATCACGGAGTGTTACGCCCCTTTCGGACATTGGGTGATGAATGGCATAACGATATGCCGCGCTATGGCTTGTTACCAGAGCGAGGAAATTAAAATATTTCATGTCCTCACGTGAGAATCGAATCCACAAAATACACGTTTACATTTAGATGCTGTACCACAACGGCTCTTCAATTTATTTTAGAAAATGTCTTAAATAGTCACTTGTTTGTTTGTTTGTAATGGAATGTAAATAGATCTTTTTTTTCTATTATAAGTAATTAATTGGTAATTCGATTAATTTGAATAGTAAATTACCCTTCAGGCAGTACTTTTTTTGCTAATATGGCAGTATTTTTTTGCTAATATTCTTTAAGTATTGATTAAATATATTGCTGAAGCAGTAGAAAATACTAGAAAATATTCCACCAAAAGTACCATAAAAAAAACTTCAATCAATATATTCAACTTAAAGTCTTCTTTAAAGGTAGCGACTGTAATTTTTACTTATATAAAGATCTACCTAGAGTTCCTGACAGTCGAACAGCATCAGGTGTACCAAAAGAAAAAGCAATTATATGTAGCTGGACTTTTTCCTAAACTTGTATATCACCATTACCTCGCGTTCCTTGCCGTGTCCTCTATAAATTGTATCGTAGCCATAAATCCGGGCGTCAATACCGACCAGGGATATAAAAGCACATCCCCGTAATAGCCACTCTAATGAAACTTTCCAACTTTCCATGGTTTTCCCGAGGGCTGGATTACCGTAGCAGTGTGTGTTTTAAATTAATGTTGGTAATATGACTGTGAAAGTTTAAATGCTTGAAACTAGCAGTAATATGTGCTGTGTCTCGTGTGTTACTCTACTAACTTCAGTGTGTACTTTAGTAAATTTTAGTTTTAATACTATTCTATTCGCAATGTAGCGCATACTGTTATAAAACTAAAATTGTAGTAAATCTGTGTAGAGTGACGGATCCCAATGCCATGTTTTGACTGCCAGGACAAAAAAGCCTATATTTCTTAAAATACCTCAAATAAATAAAATACTTACAAACATTGCTTTAGAGACAATGTTCTCAATAAAAGACGTTGTTTTTATATGTATGTATGCTATGTAGATCTTACCTAAAATATATAATTTTATAAAACCGTACCGTACATAATATGGTTTATAAAATCTCACACTTGAAGAAAATCTAAAATATATTAAGTGATTCGATACACAGCTCGGTGAAAGAAGTCCACCAGATATCTATCTGATTCAGGCAATCTTTTCCACTACTTCCCTTTGTGTTGTGTCGCTCCCGTCCGCTGCGGCAACGTTGCTTTGACGCATCTTGGAATGCATTTTATTTCTTCTGGTGCCCTCGTGAATACCTTTGGAGCAATGGAAAACGATTTTTTTCTATTATTTTTTGTTCCGCCGCCGCCTCCACAGGGACCAGATTCAGGGAAAATATTAAAGATTTACACAAAGTAATATATTATTTCTTATAAAAGTTTACTACACTGTGCTAAAAATAAAGTAACGTTATATATTTTATATAGGTACATTTACTTTTAGGTTGAAAAAATATTCAAAAAAATTATTAAGTCAATGGTAGGTTCTATCTACTGTTAAACCAGTACTTTGCTTGGAGCTAAACAAAATACATAAAATTTTATATTTATTTATTCAGTGCTCAAATCAAGATAATATTATACAATAAAAATGTTTTTTTTTTCATATTATGTTATCTTTATGTAAGTCTTTATCTCATTTTGTAGGCCATGTTGTAAACCTACGTAAGATTTAATGTTGTATATTTAACTAATTATTTAAAATGCTCATCGGGTCAGATGTTTGCCATTCCGCCTTGAGAACTAGAGATTCGTGTCGTAACATTTAATTATAGTATTGGATTAGCTAATGACGCGCTTAACTACTATGTTAAAAGGATACACAGTGTCAAACTTAATAAAACTTGTTTAGCAATTAACATGCAACGCCGTGCTTTGCCTTGTTGCCAGAGCGATAAATGACAATAATTCATTATTCTCTAAATGATTCAAATTAAAGAGACATTTATTGGGGCCGTCGTGGCGCAGCGGCATAGTGTCTGACTGTAAACATGATGATTGTAGGCTCGATTCCCACTCGGGGAAATAAATGTTTTCATTTCTTCGCTCTGGTAACAAGCCAAATCGCGGCGTCGACACACAATGTCTCTAAAAATTGGCTGAAAGTGTGGGGAACAGAGTGTAGTAACTTTAGGTTCCCACGGCGGGATAGCATAGATACGTTTATAAGTCAGTTCTAATTATATCAAAATATACAAATTAACTTTTTTTATTATTTTAACGTTTTTTATATATAATCGTATACTCTCAAGTAAGAAAATGAATTTCACTAAGAATTATCTAATTAAAATTTATCTCGCATTTCAACACAATAAAGCTGCACGTAATTAATCAACATGACTTTATACTGAATAATTGTCGATTACCAAATGCCAGCCACATTTGTATGCGTGCCATAACTTTATTACCGAACGTCTGTCACATAGCCCCGTCGTAGATTTCATTTCATACGCTGACTGACATATTATATCACTTCACTGTCACTGGCACAGGCGCGGTACGAAAATATGAGTTCCGAAATATCCTGTATGAAAAGATATGTATGTTTAAAATTGGTATTTATAGTAGTTTTGGATGTCCGATCTATATAATTTTAAAGTACATTACCAGAGTGGTCAAATAAAAGTAATTATCTTTCCCGGGTGGATATATATATATATATATATATATATATATATATATATATATATATATATATATATATATATATATATATATATATATATATATATATATATATGTGATGGTGTGGTGACAGATAATTAATTATTGCTAAAGTCAAAATCAAATTATTTACCACCGCTTCTCCAAAGTTAACGCCTCAGACCTAAGAAGAACCGGCGCAACACAGCGGGATTTTTTGCAAGGTTTTGAGGTTGTTTTATTGCATATAGGCATACAATAATTTTGTAGCTTTTTACTTTCAGCCACATTATTTATATGAAATCCCAGTGTCATTATCGGTTTTTACTTAAAAGATTAACACCTCAATATTGAATATAAATAAGATCTTGTTCGTGTACATTTTAACAATGTCTCTTTTGTATCCAGTCTCAAGAGTCGTTAAGCATATTAAAAGTTGGAACAACTTTTGTACTGGAGTTTCTGTAAATTGTAAGTTTTAATTCTTGTGGGGATACTTGTCATGGAGGATTTGTTGCTGTAGACAAATATATACTGGTGAATTTATTTTTATGCTTTTATAAAGTGATTTAGAGGACATACCTAAGTAAAGTCTATATCCCTCTAAGGATTTATGTGATTGGTGGCAATCCGAAACCGCTTTTATGTTTATTTTTAACTTGCAATCTCACTAAATTGATAACGTATAGTGAGTTATAATGGATTGTGAGTTTAAGTTTTACATCTCAAAATGTTATATACAAGCATCCGGCTAACTTTTGATTAGGCAAAGTACGAGATTGAGTTGCATTATTACATAACAATAAGAAAAAAAACATAAAATGATATATTTTGTCTGTTGACATCAGATATGTGTTTCCTTTTTGTTATATGCCAAAAATAATATTAAAAAAAAAAAATCTTGCGCATTTCCCGCGCACCTAAACCGTCAACTACCTATTCGACTATTAACTGCCACTGTATGTAAAGTAATTGTTACATTTTGTATGTCAGATTTAGAACAAATAATACCACTGGGATAGTCTGCTAGCATATTATTAATCGCAGCGATTTGCATATTATCCAGCGTTAAATTAAACTAATTCATCTATTATTTATGAGCTCTATTGTTCTGGAATTTTATCGAGGCGAAAACTTATTATGCCACTGCCTTATTAAGCGGTGCATGAGTGTTGTGAGAGTGGCTTTAGGACCCTCTTTACTAGTCACGCTTGATATTAATTTTTCATTTTTATATTATCTTAAAACTGTGTTTGTAGTTCAATTGGTGTGTCTAAAAGTCAATCACGTTACGCACCAGTGCTGTATCTTATCTTTTTTTTGTCGATCGTTAGCTATATGGGCACTTTAAATATCTATTAAAAAGTCATAGAAATATCATGTTTACGTAATTTGTTTGATTCATCAAATACTTTAATAATATTATAAAAAAATATTAAATTTATTAATTAGGACATAATATATTAAAACTAAGTAGCGATCTAGTACAGAATATATAAATCTAACTGTACCGTGATTCCGTTCTTCAGTAACACTTTGTATTAAATTGGTTGCGGAAGCCCAACTTCTCGCTTTGTCTTCATCAAGTCTGTGTGATTAACTATATTTAGCGGCAATTGAATCTTTTTGTGCAAATGAGACCTTTTATTTGTTATTTTTGTCATAAATTATGATAGTTATACGGCTATGGGGTTAAAGTTCAAATCCCATACGGGTAAATTAATTATTATCATTTATTTCTCTCTTTTGAAATGACAAAGCACGCTTGACGCCAGGTACTTTGCCTGCTTTATACGGGATATTGCGTCAAGTTGAGAAGAACGTAGGTATAGTTACGTGAGTTTACGTAAAATAATAAAAGGACCTTATAAATATTTGATACTAAAAATATGAAAATTTATATAATTTCATAGTGCATACAGAGCAATAGCATGAAGCTATTCTAATTTTCAATCTTTCAAAGCAATTGATTCATACGTCGTAACAGGAAATAGACATGACTTTTACAAACGAAGCCAATTCAAAGTCGAGTTGGCGCTCTACAAATTATTTCTACCTCAATATCTTCGTAACTTTACAGCGTGGACTTTGGTACAACCCTTTTATATCCCTTTTATATAAAATGTAGGTGTATTTTAATAAAAAGGTGCCTGAAATCGGCTCTCAGGATTTTTATATATTTATAGTTTATGTATAGGGTTCCTTTCAAATTTACTTAACTTTTAACGCTTCTCGTATATGGTCTGATGGTATCAATATCTTAAGCGTACCTTAATATTATTTGTGCAAACTCTCATGTAACTGCTGTGTTTTTATAAATTATCCACTCTCTCTATGCAGAACGCACCTTAAGTAACATTATATAGATCACATAATAGAACATTAATCGATCTTTAGTGAACAGAAAAATGTTAACAAAATAAAGAAAAATACTACATGTACAGAATATATGTATGTACAAAGATTATTTTTAAGATAATACTTATAAGCATTTTATGGGTTCACCCTGCGGCAGCCAAGCCCACAGAAAGAGGAGCTTGGAGCATTGCCTTGAGATTTAAATGTAGGCTTCAGGAGCCCCTTTAAATTGCGCAGTAACGTACGCCTCCTTTATTCAAGATCCTCTTCCTAAACAAATTATTCTACTTAAGCCGCCTTTGAAGATTGGTCTAGAAATTAATTTATAATAATTCTAGACAGACCGCTGAGTTCTGTTAGCAAACTATAGAGATATTTCTACCGCATACTATAAGCATATAAATATATACTACAAATAAGTAAAACAATTTTTGAAATTATGTCTGTCATGAAATTACATATTATGATAGAAACGTAACCTAAAAATGCTATTATTAAATTTGATTTGAATATATTTTAAAAAATACTTTAACATAGAACAAATGGCTTATTATTAACCTTAAAAATGTAGTCAGCTGAGGTTAAAGTTTCAGTGTTGCCTTCGTCATATCTTGTGACAAGCTCTACCGCCTTCGTTGAACTGACAAAGTGTTTAACTTGAAAAATATTACCTTGGAAACTTTATAATTTAAGAAATCATTTTCAATAAAATCGAACTGAGGTAATAGCTTAAAAATAAAGAAAATGAAAGCCTTCCTTTGTGACACAGTGGACAGTCTGACCTTAAAACGAAAGTTACGGATGCGATCCCTACTAGGGGTAGTGAATTATATTTATTTTTCCACTCTGGTAAAACAAAGTGATCCGACGAGTTCTGCCACGAGGTGTCCCTTTCATTTTTGCCATACCTACTAGTATACTACTAGTACTACTATTACTAGTATGTGGATGTCAGTGAACTCACAGCTATATCATTATGAATAGTAGGCACTAACTTTTCAGATTGTCTGCTATTAATATTGTATCTCTCAAATTACACTCTTGCTGTATATATTTTTCAATAGCGCTTTAATAGTCGTGTTCAACAATAAATTTCCAAGGAAGTTTTACGAGTGGTAACCCACCTAGCTGCAACGTGAAATTTATTTGTTACTTTTAAATATTCACGAACGGAAAAGGCGCTCACGTTGACACTTGAAAATTTCCATGCGCACCTTATCTTTATTTCTCACCCTAATATATTTTCATTAGGCGTCTTGAGGCGAGAACATTCACTAATTTATGGCCATGTTGAATTTAATAAGAAACCTTAAAATAGCTACTTAAGCGAACTGTCTAAGAATTTGAAATATTTATAAATATATGATTGGTGTAATGGATTTTTTATATTAAAATATATGAAAGTACTGTATATAAAAATTCTTTACTATTCGAAATCAATTATATTTTGCTAAAATGTATTAGCTTTTATTAGATAGTATATTGATTTAAAAAAAAATACCAATAGACATACACCTCTGAACTATGACCAATACAACAAAGAATCGTCAAATCCATTCAGAATCTGCTAAGTAATCGCGTTATATACGAAAATATAAAAAAACATACAGTTGAATTGATAACCTCCTCCTTTTTGAAGTCGGTTATAAAAAACAAATATCAATTGAGAAATATAAATTTGTAACACATTTGGAGAATATAACGCATGCCTACTGAATGCATTTAAAACTAAAGTATTTCCGCCACCGACTCGTTGATAGTGGAGATCGGAGAATAATTAATTAATACAACAATATCGTTGGCGTAGTTCATTATTTTATTTTATATTCAAATTTATAAAAACATATTTATCATTTTACGTGAAAAAGTAAGCATCGCGTATATAAAGTGATGCCGTCAAATTCAGTCAAACTTAGGTGAAAGTTGGACTGTGATAGATGTGTAACACGATCCCTGGACGTTTCATACTTTATTTGTTGCGAGAATGTTAAATATGCTCCGTGCAATTATTGATAACTTTAGAGAAATATTTGGAAAACAAAATTTATAACTAAGTATATTATTTTATGTGTAATACTGTGATATTTTATTTTTTTAGTTTCACGCTGAAAGATACTAGACTATGTAAAACAAAAACCTAGTGCCAACCAGTTTCTTTGCCAGAGCGGAGCAATGAATCCAATTCATTCTCCGGAGTTAAGATCGAACTCGAAACCATCGCGCTGACAGTCGTAGTGGCAATTTTTTTATATGCTCTATTTAGAATTCGTAAAGCAAATTTTGCTATATACTAGTAAATACTTACTGTATTTCCTTATATATTATTGTTATAAATCTTTCGCTCCACGTTGAAATCAAATCCGATGCTTGAGGGTGACCCCTCAGATAAGTTACAAGACTTCACTAATTTACCTGTGGTGGAAACTCGGTTGCGGCTGTGTTGCTGCAAATTATTTTTTTTTGTGAATTATATATATTATTTAATTTCCTGCTTCTATTATTAGAGAATAATATTTAAAAAATGATTTATGAATTGTCCCACAAAAAAAAAATCTGCTTATGTTTTTGAATAGAAGTCAAAACCAGAAAAAATATATATTGTTATACAAGGATTTTATATTTATTCTAGATTCGTGCTAGGTTATGTAGAAAGAGAAATTCGAGCAGTGGAAGTAAGAATTAATGCAAATTTTAAAAGGGTCCCTTAAATATCAATTTTATATTTAGGAATAAAGATCACAAATGCTAGGTGCTGTTCCTCTGAGCTCCTCTCCCTACGACGCGATAGAGTGTGCCCGTCGCGCATGTATATATGGATGGATCCATGGAATAATCAGTAACTTCTTCTCTAGCCGTACTCAGTACTTACTCTATTTGTTCTGAAATAATATTGTAACATATACATTTTGGAAGCCTTAGTGATAAATAACTTTAACGAAAACGCCAAAATATAGTATAGTACGATATTTTAAATATTTTTAAATGTTTAAAAAAGTGGCTTTCATAGCCACGAAATTGGACAAAGATAGGAAAATATGGAAACATTTTTATCTAAAGCAAATATTGACTGACGTAGAACTAGCCCCGGAAAAAACTCTAATACAAAATATTGAATAAAATATTTTGAAAATCCGTTACGCGAAAATGACAGGCGGGAACAGCTATCAATATGTCGTTACGCTTGTGAGGTGCGATTTTTGTCGGCTACTACAGTGCTCTTGGGAAATCACGGTATGACTGCCATCTTTCGGAATCGCTTGCTGCTTACGGAATTATGGCATCGCTAGCGACTTACAAGATTTATTTCTACAGTGGTACAAATAAATTAGATTTATATTTGAAATATATGTTGCATTGTAATTTGTTGTGAGCTTAATGTAAATCATAATTAAGTGATTGAAAACGCATGTCCAATTAAGTAACTAACGAATGTAATTTATGATTCTAATAATAAAGGAGGTAACATTTTGAGTGTCCTTATGCAATTTTTGCGGTATATTTAAATATTCACTGTAAAGGCGATGGTTGTGAGTTCGATTCCCACTAGGCGGATTTAATTATTCTTCTAAACACGCAATATCTCAAAAGTTGGACGGAAGGCAGGAAGCGGAGTGTCTTAACACTAGATTCCCACTGCCTACCCTGCTATATGCTGGATACAGCATATAATAAAAAAAGGGCAATTTTACACAATGAGGCTTATCCGGATGTTAAACAAAGTCTTAAACACCATACGCATATCTGTCTCGCTCAGGACTGTCCAATCGCAATAGAGTTTCATCTTCGTCATCGATATCTATCTTTAATTATTGAAAAATCAATAAAATCATTAGCAGAGGCCATTACATTGGAAAATGACAGCTTAAAATTGAAGTTTTATTTGAATACATTTATGCATTACCTTTTTAAGCACACTTTACTTTTAGAACAGTATTAAAATTTATATTTATTTACGTATCTACTACTATTTCATATTTATTTAGATTTATTCATCCAAGAGTAAAAGGTTCAGTCACCCAATAATAAATGTGATCAACGAAGCCCCCACAAATTTTGTTTTAAGTGATTTTACTATATAATATGTTTTTTTCTTTTCCTTTATTTATTTAAATTGTATTTGAGCTTTGGTAGTTTAGGTATTTATTCTTATTGCATATATATATATATATATATATATATATATATATATATATATATATATATATATATATATATAAACTATTTAACATACAGGTATGGCGTATTCAAACGCATTAATCTACTTTTGGAGATTATTGAAATGGACACTATAATTAGTTTCAAAATACGTCTGAAATCATAGTGAGCACTGAAATCGTTTCAATTTCCTCACAATCGAAATTTTATATGGAAATTTTAAATTATTGACAATCGATCAGCAGTGTTGTTTAATGTAATATGCATATTGCATATCTATTATTCTTAGGTATATTAGATATATTCCTATTGGTTGAAAAAGACCATATATTTTAGCGTTTAATTTTAAATCACGAGTGGTAAATTAAAGTTGTATAGATGATAAAGTCTACGCAAACAAAATTGCGGGCAGCAAGTAGTTAAATATACACAAATATGACAGTAATTTAACACTGCATATCTCTACAAAGTAGATTGTGAATGTTTATATAGTGTTTCCTTTTGTGGTCCTTCACCACTGGTCCTAAGGGAAATTATTATGTGACGAGCATCTTTTCAATCGTTAACGATTTGCACAATTTGATGACCGTGTAATTTGTATATTGTCCGTGTAATGGCTTATTATTTTATTCTTTATATTTACTTTACCATACTTTATTCATAGGAACTTTTGTAGTTATACTTATCAAAACCATTTTAGTTATTAGTTTTTGTTATATCTTTTTGCATTTTCTTATTTTATTAACTATACCTGTTATATGTTTATTTTTTTATTTTGTCGAAGTTGCAATGTTTATATAATATCTTAGTTTTATATTCTATATATTTTAGTTTTCAATTCTACTGATTTTCATTTTCTTCGCTCTGGTAACAAGGCAAAATGCGCGGCGTTGAGTTCCGTCACTCAACACGCAATGCTTCAAAAGGCGGAAAGCCAGGAAAGTAGTGTCTTAACACTAGGTTCCTACGGTTTCTATGGTTTCCTCTGCCTACCCTGCCATGGGCGGGACACAGCGCGAAGCTAGTTTAATTTAAATTCTATTCTATACCTATTCTATTTAATCAATTCTACTTATATTGTCTCTGAAACATTTTTTTAAACAGACAAATCATATTAAACCAAATATTCATATACAAAATGATTAAATAATGATAAGCTTTTAAATTTCATCATTACTATATGTAAGAAGAAGCATTTGAAATACACCTTCTATAACGTTAACCGCCCTTTTTATATAAATCAGGCAAAGTATTCAAAAGTTAAGCAATTAAACGTCAATATAATTTCGCCATAATGCCAAAACCGTCAAAACTTTCAGCAAAATTCGACAGGAAACCTTTTAAAATATATTATATTGAAAACCTTGATTTGTGATAGGTATCTTTTGCTACGAGTGTTCGTTATGATGATAACGATCAGCTTACTTTAGGTTTACACAAATTAATTAAACGCCTTATTCCGTATCTGTTTTATTTGATTTTATAATTGTCTCGTAATTATATTTTATATCAATGAAATGTTATCATTTACTAAATATAAGTGTTACAGTAAATCTTTTATTTTATTTTAATTTATTACTTTGTCTAGCCAATTATCTGTCCGATATTTGGTTTTCGGCATACGGGTACGCGACCCCGGGACCTCGATACACCACTTTCATAACCCTATCCAATCCATGTAAGTGGTGTCCCTCCCCTATACTCCCAAGTCTTTCTGCCTCTTATTCCTTTTCCTTTCTTGGTTTCTCCCAGTAATGGGTTTGGAGGTCAGATGGCAATCGCTCCACTAAAAACCACTTCGCCACTAGTATGGACCGATTTGGAAAAAAGCTGAGTATGGCTAGGGCGTCGCCGTTAAACGACGCGCAGGCACATCGCCCTACACCTGCGATAAGTGGGCAAGGGCTACCGTGTCAAGTACGGGCACGGCTAACGACGTCAGTACCCAGACGAAAACTCCGCTTTGCAACATGGAATATTGGCTCTCTAACCGGACGATGCAGAAAACTCGCAAATGTACTCATGAGACTTCGGGTCCAGTGTGCTGTCCTTCAGGAAACTCGCTGGAAGGGCAATAAGTCTCGTAACATCGGGCAGGGTTACCGCCTTATATACACTGGGTCACCTACAGGCAAACACGGTGTGGCGGTAGCGCTTTCTGAAGAGCTTCAGAATGGGCTTCTTGAAGTTGACCGTCGCTGCGACCGCTTGATGCGGTTAAAGGTACTGATCGAGGGCGTTATCACAAACTTAATCAGTGCTTATACTCCCCAGGCAGGTTGTAGCGCGGCTGAAAAGGAGAACTTCTGGGAGCAGTATGAAGAGGTACTACTCGCTATACCGTCTACCGAATCGGTCTTAGTTGGGGGGGACTTGAACGGCCACGTGGGTAGGGTCGCTGAGGTGTATGAACGTGTTCACGAGGGTTTTGGATATGGTCTTCGCAATGCAGAGGGAGAAAATATTCTAAGAACCTGCATTGCAGCTGATCTGGCTATCGTGAACACTTTCTTCCAGAAGAAACCTCAGCACCTTATAACGTATAAGAACGGGTCCCACTTAACTCAAATTGATTATTTGCTGACTAGACGGTGTCATATAGGCAGGGTGACCAACTGTAAGGTCATTCCCGGCGAAAGCCTGACGGCCCAACATAGTCTCCTTGTCATGGACTATAATGTTACTCCGAAAAAGAAAGTAGCCGAGAAACGCAAGCCTAGAATTAAGTGGTGGTTGTTGAATGGGCCGATGCAGACCGACTTCTTGGCGGAGGTGGAGAGTCAGAATCTACTGACTAACACCGAGACCGCTCAGACTGCATGGGATCGAGCTCATTCAGCAATCATTGCGGCGGGCAAGCGAGTTCTTGGTGTTACTAAGGGTGGGCGTGTCATCGACAGGGAGACATGGTGATGGAATGACCAGGTGCAGGGATTGATTCAGGAAAAGAAGGCTGCGTTTGAAGAGTGGCAGCATTCCAACTCTCCTGAAGACAGACTGGAGTACATAGCAGCGAAACGGGCCAGCAAAAGAGCTGTAGCCAGAGCCCGCAGAGAAAGTTTGTCGCCATTGTACGATAAACTTGAAACTGTAGAGGGGCAGAAGCTCATATACAAATTGGCTCGTGCTCGAGATAAAGCGACGCAGGATATTACAAAATGTCTTTGCGTCAGAGATTCTCGGGGCACGTTGCTTTGTAGTCATGCCTCTGTGAAGGAGAGATGGAGAAGCTATTTTAAGGAGCTGCTGAACACTCAGCAGTCTTGTAGTCCTCCTCCTGAATTATCTCCTAACCTCGGACTTGTTGCTCCAATAACCCGTGACGAAACTCGTAATTGTCTTCGACGCATGAAGAACGGAAAAGCGACCTGACGACATCCCAATCGAGGCGTGGAAATCGTTGGGCTCTCTTGGTGTGCTTATACTTACTGACCTGTTTAACCGTATCTTGAATACTGGAAAGATGCCACATCAGTGGCGGCAAAGCTTTATTATCCCTATTTACAAAGGAAGGGGCAGTGTTCAAGATTGCGGTAGTTATAGGGGCATTAAGATTATGAGCCACACCGTGAAGCTCTTCGAGCGCATGATCGGCCTCAGGCTCCGCCAAGAATGTACTGTCTCTGAGTCTCAGTATGGGTTTCAACCAGGATCAGGCACTATGGATGCCATTTTTGCCCTCAGAACTTTGATGGAGGCTTACAGGGAAAAAAGGAGAGCTCTGCATGTGGCCTTTTTGGACCTGCAGAAGGCCTTTGACTGTGTGCCACGTCAGTGTATCTGGTGGGCATTGCGATCCAAGGGGATCCCTGAAGCCTATATTGAGGTTATCAGAGATATGTACAACGACTCCGCTTCAGTGGTTAGGACCGCTGTTGGCGACACCAAGCCCTTCCCGATTACAGTAGGGGTTCACTAGGGCTCAGCTCTTAGTCCGTTCTTATTCAATTTAGTGCTGGATACTGTCTCGGCTCACATCCAATGCCAGCCTCCGTGGCTGATGATGTATGCCGATGACATAGTACTCATCGATGAGAACCGACTGATGCTGGAGCGTAAAGTGAACGCCTGGAAGGGTGCGCTTGAGAACGATGGTCTCAAACTGAATGTGTCGAAGACCGAGTACATGGCTGGCGGGAACCCGGACTCGAGCACCATCCATATCGGTCCTGAGCCAGCCGTTAAGTCGGAGAAGTTCAGGTACCTTGGAGCCGTTATGCATGAGTCTGGAGGCATCGACCACGACATCCATGCCCGTATAAACGCTGCCTGGGCCAAATGGCGGGAGGTCACTGGTGTGGTCTGCGATAGCAGAATACCGCCCAAGCTCAAGGGACTGATATACAAGAGCATTATCCGACCTGTTCTTATATACGGCAGCGAATGTTGGCCAACATTATCTCGGCACACTCAGGAGCTTCACGTCACGGAGATGAAGATGCTGAGATGGATGTGTGGCGTGACGCGGTCCGACCGCATACGCAACACATTCATTCGAGGTAGTCTTGGGGTCCGTGACGTAGTGGATAAGCTCCAAGAACGTCGCCTGAGATGGTATGGCCATGTTATGCGCCGATCTGAGAACTATGTCGGAAGGAAGTGCCTTGACATGTCTGTCCCTGGAGTTAGACCACCTGGACGCCCAAGGAAGCGATGGCTGGATGTCGTGACACAAGACATGAGAGCCAATAAATTGTCCACTGAGGATGTTAAAGACCGTGCAAAGTGCAGTAGGCTCAGTCAGAAGGCAGACATTGGCAAAAGCCGGGACTAATGCAAAGAAGAAGAAGAAAACTTTGTTTTGTACCGTTGAACTGATTATTATGAAGTCATTGTCATGAAGAAACTTTCTTCGCTATTGTCTTTCCGTAACATCACAAGTAATATCATCAGAAAATTGACATTTACACAGTTTTCAGCGAAAACATTAAGCGTTTTATTATTAAACAATTAATTATTTTGACATTACTATCCATCCTAACGCGTTGGGACAACATCTGACTGTATGCGCTAAAACGCGGTAGCGATTGTGAATATATTAAAATTATTTTCATTACATCACTCTGATAGACTGGCAGGTGGCATTTAGTTCCGCGTCTGGATGTCTCGAAGGTTGGGTGGAGAGTGGAGAACGAAGTCTCTTAACTCGACGTTCCATCCGCTTATCCTGCTATTGAAGGGAAAAGGTGCCAATGCCAATGAAATACGCACCCAAAATGCATCTACCAGACCTATATTTCAGGTCTAAGCCAAGTTTAAGTACCAGCTGGAAATAACTTAATGTATTATTATTCATGTGGAAAAAGATAAAATGTACGGACCATGCAGTTGAAACTAGCAGCTATTGTTATTTCATAGATATTACTGTATATGAATAAGAAACCGCAATAAAATACACCTAAGTAACTACGTCAGTACTAAGTCACCTACTGCCATAAAACACGCACGGGACTTTAAGTTATCTCGAACTCGTTAATTCTTACGTCGACGGAAATACTGAAACTTGGCGGCGGTCTTAGCGCTGGACGTTTTAAATGGCACCCATATTTATACTACTGTATTCTTATCAGATTTTGTATAGGTAGGTACTCGGGAGCAATTTAAATGTATGGAATCTATAGTTTGCCAGATAAAATTTGATTGAAAGTAAAAGCTTAAAAGGTTTTGTATTAGTATAAAACATACTAACGAGATACCTGAATCGTGTATTTATTTATTTTTGGTATATTTTAAAGTATTGTTGTTTATTCATTGAAAGCTTTTTTATAAGTTATTTATTATTTCTATTTATTACATTGCTTGGAATATTTATAAGATAACAGAAATATATGATATTATTTGTATTCTAACTTCGCTTTAGATCCTTTGTCTCGCCCAGACACTAGACTATATTTTTATGTTTACCTTTCTATATCAATGTCTGGAAAATTAGCCAAGTCACTCACGTACCGCTAGGAAAAGGTACTAATAGTGTAATCATTATTTACGACCGTCGCGGGACTGTTTTACCCAACTGCGGAATTGAAATGGGGTACCGTTCAAGCGTCTGGGGCATTGACCCTGTACGTTTCTTGATACACTGGAATAAAGTTAGTTTTAGATTTCTCGCTAGTTCCTCACTATTGTTATATTTCTTTATTATTTTCTCATAAAAAAATTAATTACAATATTATTATGTAACGTTGCGTTACATTGGTTTGTACAAGCTAACTGAACAATACATGGCCATAATAACATTATAAACAGATTTGATTGAGACTCTGCATTATAAAGTATCTACTTACTTTGACTATCCAGGTACTAACTTCGACGCGTAGACAAGTACGCCACTAAACACGCATTATGCAAAATAGGCGGAAAGTGGAGAACAAAGAACAAAGTATAGCTACTTTACGTAGTTAAGTACTTTTTAGTTTCGCCACTCATGTAATGCATTTATCTATCTATTTATGGACATTTTGATCTCTAAATGTCATAATGGCTTCGTGAGCAGTAGGTATATGGGATGCCAACTCAAATTCGAAATATTTTTCATTCAAATAGACATCTTCAAACACATTTAATTTTAATATAGGTGTTAAGTGAAGAACGAATATTTTATTTTATTCGTATCACATAGTTACAATGAAACTAAATCGAACAAATGTTTCGCGCGTGTATATTATCCCTTTCTAATTTGGACCTTTGTTTATATAACAAATGCAGCTTGTATTGTTTGACTTGATTAATCCGAAATCTTATTGTAGCCAACTTGCAACAGATGCTCCCTTTATTGATTTTCACTATTAGTAGAATACAAACACTGTATACAAATGATAAAGATAGTAAATAAGATGAAGGCGGATTAAATGTTAATCAACGCCATTGTAGTCTAGTATTTATTGACTGATCACATACTACATGCCTTACGTGGTGTTAGAGGGATCACTTCCAACGAGAGAGAGTAAGGCTTATTTTAAAAATAGCTTTTATGAGCAGCTTCGTCTGCATGGTTTAATGAAAATAACTGATATTTGTATATGACTAGGTATCACTGACCGCAGTTACAGTTGGTTCCATCGAAATTATTAACCCGATATGGGTAATATAGCCTTTAGCCTGCCTTGGTAAACTTGGACTATCCTACACCAAAATAATTTTCTAATTCGCACCAGTAGTTCCTGAGATTAGCACGTTCAACCAAATTAACTCTATTAGATTAATAATATTAGTAGGCATAGATGTAAGGGTTTCCTCGGGGTGGATGTAGAAAAGCTCGCAATTCCTCTAAATGTAAAGAAAGTTTAGAGCGGATTGTTAAATCATCAGAATGTTACCAAACTAATTTAGGTCATACTTTCTCATTTCCTTCACAGCAAAATGTTAGGGACGTGTGCAGTAAACGAAATTTTTCCTCATGTATAATAATTTATATAGTACCTGTTATAAGCTTTAAATAAATCAAATAAATTATAAAACTAATAATATCAACAATTGAACAATAATGTGCTTTATGAAACGTTAGATATAGGTACCTGTGTAAGGAAATAAATTATTTCTGGCTTATTTTACACCGCTAAAGACATTTTTCACACTAATTATAAACAGAAGGTATGCGCGGTTTCGTGTCCCGCGATGTTAAAATTTTTGTTGTTAGTAATCATTTGATTTTTATTTATTATGTACATTGAAACGTGATCTCCATCCGAAAGTTTTCTTCATTACACTCCATTTCCATAAAAATATTCTATAAATGAAATCGTTTCGCTGTCGTGTGCTTGCATAGACTTAAGCTCCGACAATAGACGTAATATCTGCAGCATAAAAACGCATTGAATATTATCCTACACAATCGCTGGACGGGACAAAGGGGAACTTTTGAAAGCAATTAAAATGCTACTACCACGATCATTGTTACAATAAAAATGAAAATTTTTGGACACTATATAGGTACTTTTGATGCAAAAAACGTTGGATTGCACTTTAAAACCGTTTTGCTTTTTGTATAGTTTAATCTTAAACTGTCTGTGCTTGAGTGTAATTACTGGCTAAAATCCGTTGAATTTAGTATAAAATATATTTAGCCGACTTCAAAAAAGGAGAAGGTTCTATGTTCGACGACTATATTTTTATATGTATGTCGATTTCTCAGTCGTAATATGTGAATCGATTTGAATTTTTTTTTGTTTCAAAGAGCGTACTTCCAGCCATAGCACACCAAGCAAAAATACAATAATAAAACCCAAGGTGTGAAAAATAGTCATAAAAAATCTGTAACCGCATGCGCTGCGGACATTATTGTTAACAGAACAAAAAAATGTTCTACAGTATTATAGTACGTATCAATATTTAGTTCAAGCGGGCGAAGCCACAGGCGGGTTGCTAGTATTATTTATACAAGGAGTATATTTAATATTTAAAGTATGATCACCATATTTTTCCAATATTATATTTTTGCGGTCTGCTAAAATACCTTAAAGCGATTCCAGCACTAAGAGGTGGAACGAGTCGTTCAACCTCTTGACTTTGACTTGAAGTCTTGAAGTAGGTTGACATCATATTTTCATACATTTCCATATATTTAGGTTAAGTTTCTATTACTTTCTGCGACCATGCATGGAATGTGCTATTATGTCATAAATAAAAGCACTAAAATGTATCCGTCCAGCTATGAATATTTCATATTACTTTATATCGCTATATTATAATCTACTAAAAGTAAAAGTATTCAAGATTATTCTTGTTATATACACTAAAAACAGTTTTAAATTGTACTACATTTCATCTGTCCCTGCTGTGTAATTTTTTCGTTCAATATTTATCTATATAATATTGTAGCTACGCCATTTTAGTATGAAATATAGTACCTACCTTATACATACATATATTGCCTATTATATATGAATAGTATAGCGTATATATTATATATGTGATGTTAAAAAAAAGTGTGTATTCAACTGTGTATTCAAATTAAGAGAAGAAAGGAATTTTATTGTAAATAATAATTTTATTCCTTTTCTCATATTTCTGACGACGAAATAGAACTTTCTAGAATTTTCCACTAATTCGTATATGCTATACTTAAGATACCTCTGAACTTATAGACATATGCCTAACTATAAGATAACAAAAAGTATCTATCTGTAAGCAAAAAGCCCAAGTACACCATAAATGATTACCTCCTAGCAATCCATGCTAACCAGCGTAAAGTGGAACTGAGTAGAAAAAAACGATGACAGTGGGCTTGATACATACGATGGAGCTCTAAACTTAATGGATGACGTCATATTACTTTGATGTTCCGTACGTAGGCTTAATCGGCTGTAAACTCGCGTGAGCCGGGTGTACAGTGTAACTACTATCCGTCTACTTCAATTATGCATTCGCGTTAACAGGCAATAATCTTCTATGTACATTATGCATAATTGGATGCTTAATTTTTTATTATTACGTAATTAATTATGTGGGCTAGGCTATGTATTATGTTGTTAGTAGTTGAAACTCTTAGTTGGATATTACATCCATCCATACTTTACCCATACTCAATACTTTTTGGATTACAGATCTTTCTTCTATATTTACTCGATTCAGATTGTTTTGTTAACAAAACAATCTGAATCGAGTGATGTTCTACTAACATTACTTATTAACTGAGTGATATATTTTGTGTTATGTTATAAACGTAAATTATACAGTTTAAAGATATACGTAAATTATACAGTAACGTCAGAGCTTTAGAACATATCATTATCCCTAATTCTATTCGCCTCCACGTAGTATCCAAATATACGAGTACTTTGACATAATCAAAGGCAAATGACGCAAATGATACTGAGAGCACTCGGTCTAAGCGCAATGTACGTGAAATGCAAATGAAAATGTGTGTAACATGCGTCGGGTGCATCTGCCAATTAACAAATGGACTAGCAATGAGCTTTTATTTGCTGAAATGAGCTTTCGCCTCGGCAAAGATTTTCGTGTGTACAATGGCTTGGTATTTCCTTATAGAATATATTTCACGAGTATTTAATTGATTATTTTCTAGTTGTGATTTTATTTTAATAGGTGATTTTGAAATAAGATGATTAACGTCAACAATGGTCTTCCTAGACAACTACCATGATGGTAAATTACATTTATCTTATACCAAAGATGTGAAATAACTAAAGATCACTAGTTATTTGTTCAGAAAGCAAGACTAAATCGAGAAAAAGAAAAACTTAATACAACCTGTCAAAACAAGAAAGCACTAAGTCCTTTTAGATTAGTTTTAGTACTGTAAATGTCATCCAAAGCCGTAAAACTTAAATTGAACATTAAGAAAACATTTTTCTCGTTTAAACCTGAAATATACTATAAAGAAGTTGAAATTGATTTCTAAAGTAGTTCGCAAATTAATTTTCTAGTCAAAAACAATATGGTTAGTTAACATTTTCAAAGAAGTTTTAAAAAAAAATCTGTCATAACTTTAAACACAACACATCCTATTTATATTTCTTTCTGCTACAACACAACACCTAGTGTCAAGACACTCCGCTTTCCGCTTGAATTTGAGACACAAACTGGCGACTCAACGCTGCGATTTGTTTTTTCAGAACGGAAAATAGGCAATAATTTACCTTTAAATGGCGATCGAACTCGCACTCTATATATCAGGTACAGAAGTTCGCTACAAACGACGAATTCTATATGCCAATAATAATATATGTACAAATTCTATATGAGCTATGAAAAATATGAGGCACATAATACCTACTGCTAGCATAACATAAGACGCCTGGCCTCATATCAGCATAGTCAGGTCAGAGTTTGAAACATCTCGCATATTATGTTGATGTGAACTGAACTTTTCATAGGAGCGTATGTACGTAACGTAGCCAAATTGTTCTAGTTTTGTGTACGAACTTATCCCTTTATCTTAAGGAAAATGTAAATTCTTGAAAACAACAATATTTTGTAAAATGTTATAAATACTAGCTAAGTACATGTTCCAACTTTACTAATATATTATTAATTAATATTTTATATTATATTGCTCATCATGTTGGTGTATCCGCGTATACCTCATACGTAGATCTCGAGCCCGCGGATAAGCAGAGAATCTACTGGAAGTTCGTTTTCCACTATAAGTCTATTTAAGGGCATTTTTCTAACAACGCTACGGTCTTATTCGATTAAAAATTCTTGATCCTACTTCAATATGGTAATCGTTTTCCTCTGCCACATTTTTTTGAATTTTTTTTTTCACAAAGTTTGCGGGAAATTGAGTCATTGTTAAAATTACGCGTATATATTATAAACAATGACACTAATCATTGAAACAATCAAACTTTTTGTTCAACGTATGTACATACAAAGTATAAAATCCTAAAGCCTACTCGTGCACTCGTGTACTGAGTAACTAATAAGTAGGGGCGAGAATCGATGGCGCGGCGCCGGCCGGACGACGCCCGCCACCCTCGCCTGTACTGTACTAGGGTTGATCTAAATAAAACTGGAACTGAGTCTAGATTGAACATTTTAATACTACTATGTACACTTTGACGGATAAAAATGGGTTTTACAGTAAATGACGTGGATTCGATTCACACTCGAGAGAATGTATCATTTTCATTTGTTTGCTCTAGTTACAAGACAAATGGCGGCGTTGAATTCCGCAACTCAACACGCAATGTCTCATAAAATGGGCGTAAAAAATTGCTGTTTGTAATATACTAAATTAGATTGTAAAATGATGTAGATGTAGATGTGTAAAATGATATTATTATATAACAGTAAATTTGGATATACTAGATAAGTTTCGATTTAAAAACATATACATAAACTAAATTAATAAATCTCATTTACTTTAAAGTACGATTAATTTGTTTTATACAACCCTATATCGTCTCACTTTTCATATACGCAACTACCCTTTTCACATACCTATTCTATAAGCAGAAGTTGAACTTGATACAAAAAGTCCTTTGTTCCTCATTTTTCGGTCACGAACTAGTTTAAATAAAAAGTAGTAAGTGTTTTCTATATGTTGAGGTCAGTGGGACAACGTCTTACTAGTAATAAACGACGCGGGTTTGATATTTAGGGAAAGATAATAGTTGTTAGGTGTTTCATAATATATCAAAATGTATACACTCATATTGTAAACATAATCGATTCGATGCAATATTCGAATACTTTGAACGTAGCAAGTTACTCTAAACCTGTAGGCTGTGCTGCGTAAACAGTATTTAACAAATGTGAAAAAAAAATTAAATCCAACTAACTAATATGGTGACTTATAATATTCTCACTTAAATATGCCTCGTACTCGTATAACGTTTATTAGCTTGCTGGGAGAAATTATGTATTTATCCATGAAATATTATGATGTTAATTTTATTTATATGACATGTGCACTGTGGATTTTTGTTTACCAATATTATTACAATTCCCCTTACATATTAAGATTTTTACAAAAATACATCGGTATTTTATAACTACAGTTTTATTAACTACTTTCTATACTTGATAAGGCTGTATAATGTTTTTTTACGTAAAATTTGTAAGTTAAACTAGATTTATGTAATTAATATAATTATAAAATTTTTACGAATATATGAATATATAGTTATATGCATAAACACTTGGAGGGCCTATATACAGTTCAATCTATTTCTGATTGCACCCCATCCGACATGACGTGCGGTCGAACGTATTCTGTACCAATGTTCTAAAGTGTCCTGAATTATGTGTCTGTGAACCTTAAAAAATCTTATATTTCTGATAAACAAATTTATTTCGTTAGATAAGAAATGTTGGGTAAACAATATCTGATATAATTTATATAAAGAAATATTGTGAAAGTCAACCTTTTTCAAAGCCTGTCTCTTAATGTTTTATTTAGGTACAGCGTCTCTGAGTATTCATAGTTCAAAATGGGTGTTGTGGAAAATAGAGTATTCTTCGGGGAATCAACAATGTTCTGAACTAACGCTGTTGTTTGTATTCGCCTGTCTACGGTTAAAAGTCCGCTGGAATTTTATTCTCTATCGACAGTCAACTCGTTTTATTTATACATTAGATACACATATGTACATATATGAAATTTTCTTCTTTATAGTCGTCTAGTACGTCCTTTTTCTGCTACATTATAAAGCCATTTTGGTATGCGATACTTTTTGTTTTATTATAACGTCGCTATAAAATTATATGAATATTGTTTCATATTTAAATTATAATTTGTTTCAAAGTTACCAGACTGTGATTTTTTTTCTTAAAGTACCTACTTAATATAATAGAATATTATGGTTCATAATATGTTTTTGGAATTAACAAAATGATTTAGGTACTTGTTTTTTTCTTATGGGAGGTCCGAGTAAAAAAATCATATTCTAATATATATGCTTACCAAATTTTCACAGGATCTATCTACTAATCTAATTTGTGTCTTTGCAGATACAATTTTATCATTTTCAAATAATTTGGTCTGAAGCAACATGCTAATGAATTATTAATAAAAACAAATATGTTACCTAACAAAAGTTACGGAGTGTGTCCCGTAGAGTACGAAAGGTAATGAAAATACTGATTAATTAACTTTATGCGAGGCATTGCTTTTTTTTTACAATATTTTATAAATATTGTATGTATTTTCCCCAACCCATTTTTGTTTCAGCGCGGAACAGATTATTTCTCCCATTTGTAATATTTCATTCACAAACCAGCTAGCGGGTAAGAGATAGTGAAAATCATCCTTTGTTTCCATTATAAGAGTAAATGTGGGGTAAACGTCTCGTATCGGCGTCGATTTCGGTTCTCATTTCGCGCTGTCAATCCAATGTTAATCTGGTCTGTGTATTTATGGTGGGCTCAACTTGCTCATTTTATATCCGTTGTATTTGGATTATTTGTAATGGCATTTTTGTTTGTACACTTTCACTATGGATGAGAGGGAATGTCTTTTTTTATTAAATGTGTCTTAAGGTTTCTATTTATATTTTTTATCCTATCAAGTATAGAAAGATATAAATAATATTTAAATGAAATCCATATTTTAAAACATTTGTATAGTGTTTTAACTTGCTAATGTGGATGCAGACCTTATCGGTGTGTGACGTCACAACACATATTATGTTAGGATCAACTACGTACAGACTACAACTACAACTTACGTAATCAGAACTCCAGGTAGCTTTCAACGTGGCTTATTATTGTTCTGTATATATACAACTTAATAATAGATATTACTCATTGTTTTCTCCTGAATCCTTAATGACAATCTGTCTGCCAGCGATCCAAACGCAATTGTTCTATTACCTACAGCGAAATAAAAACCTGGAGGACCTTTCATTGCACTCCATTCCAAAGCGTTCACGACCTACTATTTCAGCTCATTATTATAGTAATAGTAGCTTGGGAAATTCTCAAGACAAAAGACATTTGGAAAATTAAAAAGCCTGTCACAGCGTGGTGAATAACAGTATAACAACAAAGCTGAATGTTGACTATTGAAATTTAAACATGATCTCATATTTTTGTTTTTAATATAGAAAGATTAATATTTTATTTAGTTGTAAGAAAATTGGCTAAAATTATATGTACCAGACTACATACGAAAAACAAAAACTAAACTAACATACCTACCTACTTCGGCAAAGGTTTATTTAAAATAATATAATTTGAACTTCGTATTATATAAACACTATTATTAAGTGTTGTCTTTCTTAATATATTTTTTATGCTGTGTACATAGACAGTTACACCACCACTTTCAGTTACAATGACTCTTAAATTAAAATGTGAAAATTATTATTTTTTAATTAAGAGAACTACTTGCACGCTCATTATGGAGATGTTTCTTTAACGTCGGGGACACTTTGCTTATACCTACATGTATAGATTCAGACAAAGGAAATGTTTTATATTTTTATAATCTGCATGTTAAATTTGAAGTGAAAAGCTTTTTATCTGTATGTATTTGTGAAGCATTTATGTTCTTGTGTGAAATTGTGTAGGTTAGGTGTACCTTTTATTATTTATCTGTTGTTACTGTCTGTCACTTGAATGTATTCATCATGTATACTTAATTTTATAGTAATTACTCGTATATGTCTTGTTACGTTTGCAAGTTCTAATAAATTGCCCTTTGACCCTACTCGTGTTATAAAAATTATATTCAATAGGAAACATAGTTTAATATAAAGCAATATTTCAGCAGTCAGCTATGATTAGGTTTGTTTGTATCTTGGAGTTTATTCAGCGATCAAAAGAGCTCCATTAAGCTCAATTCGCTGATATAAAAGAATGCCGACCCGTGCTCTGAACCGGAAGAATCGATTTCTATCTCGTGAACTATTTTGCCCCTAAACTGTACGTGGTGCTGTTGTTCATATACATATGTAATTTTAGAAAATGTTCTATACTTTTTATATTCATGTCGTCAAAGATACTATGTTGTTTGTAAGATTTTTTAGTAGATATAGTAAAAAAATCGTAGGTAATTGTTGCATTATGAGTAATTGCTATATTTATTGAGATATTTGCTAGATTTATTGAGATATTTGCATTGCTATTACTATTATGACGTAATCAATAATTTAATATGTTTTTTACTTGACAACGATTGATCGTTATTGCAAATAAAAAATAATAATACAACAATCTATTTATTATAGGGACAGTCGTGGCACATTGACATGTCGTCTGACTGTAAACAGTTGTGAGTTCGATTCCAATTCGAGGGCTTTGTTATCCTTGCTCTAATAACAAAACAAAACGCGGCGATAAGTTCCACAACTCAACACGCAATTCTCGTAAGGTGGAAAGCGGGAAATGGATTGTTTGAACACCAGGTTTCCTCTGCCTACCCTGCTACAGGATACAGCGTGAAGCTGAAATATAGTAATTAGGAAAGAGATAAATTAAAATTTGTTTTGTTTTTAAATTACACCTAGATTATTTTTTAACATGCATAAATCTGAAACTACGCGGGTAGCTCAGTAGTTGTCACGAATCTTATAATCTTCGCTTTTTGTAGTAAATGTCTAATCCAATCTAATCTACATGTACATATGTGAAAACACTCGTACCCTTTTGTGTCTATTGTTTTGTCTGTCACCGAGTCATTAGTCGCTTCAGCTCTGGCGTCGAGTTTTTCTTCTAACACAACATTACAGTACGAGTACATATATACCACGTATGTACCAATGCTCGTCCACATTTCTATTTTTTAATTTAGTCTTTATTCTCAACGCAATAAGCATTTCGTATAGCTTAACTTTGTTGTGTACTTGGTTCGCTGGGAATGATTGCGGCCATTCCCTACCATGTTTTTCTTTCGACTCATTTTACTTGTATGCTGCTCCAAATTACAAAATATTATGTCGGGCCAGTATTATTAAGTTATTATGTGAGGTATGAAATTGGGGAACAAAAATATATACCTAATTGTAAGTATACAATTCAAACAAATACAAAATAGTAACTTTTGTTCTTCTAAATAAAATAGGCGGGGCGCAACAAGCGAAAAATCGTAAAAGTTTTCGAAATTTCGTCGGTACATGTTTGCTATTGTGACGGAGTGCGGAAATATGGAAATGTTTCCTGATGTTTGTGCAACCGCCCTAACTTGTTTTATTGTGGTTTATTCCTACGAAAGCATTGTGGAGAGACAACAATAAATTTAAATATCTACGAGTATATAACGGTTCAGGTTTATCTAATACAGAATGGGTTTTGTACAGTTTTCACGTTGATATTAATATTTTGATTTTATTTCCTTCATGATTTCCACCAGCTATTATGAGATATATCTATTTATTAAACTTTTAGGTTAGTGTTCACGAGATATAATAAATAATAAAAACGGAAGAATGCGCCATAGATTTAATTCAGAATGCCTTATCATATCTAGATCATTTTCGCTTTTGCTCTTTTGTCTTTAGCTGATTCTTACCTATAAATCAAATAGGTAGATATGCCTATGCCATCGTAAAATAGCTTCAATGACCCCAATAAATGGCCATCAAAGCGAAGACGTTACATAAGCATGGCGCTGCTATCAAATATTCACCCATGAATTCTATCAAACGGGGGTCCTTCAACACGCTATCGGAATTCGGAAACCTAGAAAGGTTTGACAAGACCATTATGCGAATCCATCCCCTACGCAAGTACGCATGCGCCCCCGGCGCCGCGCCGCCCGCAGTTACTCCCGAACACGTCACTAGACAACACGCTACCACATCCTCCCCTACCGCAGTTGACGCAGTGACGTTCGATATTTTGTAACTTATCGACGATCCGAACGTGTTGGTGTTGTGTTACGAGTGATCAATGCGAATGGATTGCTGGACTAGTGATGTACTAATGTGATGTAAGTTGCGAGTCGTATTGTCGACTAATGTTATGTAAACGTTCTTTTTTACGCGTGTATATGACATGTTAATGGACGTAAGCTGATTCTTTTTTGTTTTAATTTCTTCATCTGGTCCATGGGTAAGTTAGGTCTGCAAATTGAAATTTAGACTCGAATATTGCTTATTATTTTAGATTACCTTTTCGTTGATAAAAAAAACATATATTTGATTTATTAAATTCAGAAAAAAAACATTTTTTACATATATTTGATACAACTTTTTTGCTATCGTATATATAGGACAACCTGACGCCAATTTATACTAGGAGATGCGTTTATTCGGTACTCCGTAAAAAGAGCAACCTTCGAAAAATAGAAAATGTTATTAGTAATATTTTATATGTGTTGTTTAATAAATTTAACTGTATATGACCTTCAAGAATTGCGACAAATTCGTAATCCGTTACGTAGCCTTGAACTCGGATATGTCGTAAATGTATCATATAAGTATGTAAGTATATATTGAAGAAAATGAACACATATTCTTCCACAAAAGTAATTACATCACGCAGCTTTATTTTGTTGATTAGATGTTGTCAAACTGCCAACTCTTTGAACCTTCAGAAAATGAAAAGATTAATCATGATTCAAGAAGTTCTTTTGTAACGTTTTCCCAGATTGTATGTATGTATGTTTATTTGGGTTAAACCTCTTTTGCGGTTTATCACTTCATCTGGTATTGTTATACCTACTGTACAATAAAATCACATTCTTTGTTCGTTATTTCACTTAAATAACACATACCCAAAATTTATTGAGTAAATTGAAGTATAATTATGAATGTATACTTTTATGGAACTATTTAATCTATTTTTTTATTTTCTTTTTAAGTAATAAAAGCGAAATAGGTAAATAAAAGAAGGCTAATACTGTGGTCTCACGGAATCACAAACTTGTTAAAACGTTTGCCCTTATATAAGTGTACTTACCAAAGAATATTTGCATCTCTTCCGGTGTTCGCTGCAAAAGATTGTTGTTTACACGCCCTGGATGCTCACGGGATGAAATATTAAAATTCGATATGACATGATGCATTTTAATCGGGCAAATGGCGCTCTGAATTTACAAAACTATTTTCTAGTCGAATTTTAATAAATTTACGACATCTTAACAAAAATATCTGATACGAGTAACTTTAGTGCATTGTCGTTATTTTTAGGGTACCATTCCTGAAAACGGAAAACGGAACCCTTATAGGATCACTTTATTGTCCGTTTGTATGTCTATCTGTCTGTCGGTCTGTAGTCCTCTGTGTTTAAAAAATCAAATTTCTAAGTCTACGCAATCATAATTAAGCATAATCTTTTATGCTTAATTTATGAAAATTGCCGCGTAATCGAAACCTCCCGTTAACATAGAGTTATAAAATTTGCCTATATGTTAGAATTTATAGTACAAACAAAAGGACAAATCCGAAAATTGGAAATTTACAGATACATCCCAGAAAAGGCTATTACAAACTTATACTGTAGTTTATTTCGCACAAAATTTGTGGATACGACCACAAATTTAAGTTTTTCAATTTTTATAATGTTGTTGTGTTTTTCCTCAGCGGTAGGTATTCCGTATATATGAAATAGGTACAGAACCCTCTGTGTGCGAGTACTATTGTCACTTGATCTTAACATTCTTTTTGTTGTGGCTTTATTTAAGTAAGTCGAGATTGATTTATTAATTCATATCGTATGTCCGATCAATATTGTGATGAATGAAAATAAGCCCTATTGTGTGCTATTTACTTATGGCCACATAGCAATTTGATGACATTTGGAGAGGAAAACGGCTGTCCCTTGTTTTTTTTTAAGACATTTTCCTCGTTTACATAGGATCTTTAGCTATGTACATATTATTGAATAGCCAAAGAAAACCATTTGTTTTATATATATATATATATATATATATATATATATATATATATATATATATATATATATATATATATATATATATATATATATAAATACAGATGAACATTATATATATATATAATGTTCATCTGTATTTTCCAACAAAAACTTCCTTAGGATTTTAATATCCTAATATCGGTAAAAATACATGTACTAATGAACTAATAAGATTAATTATCATAAAACAAACGGGAGTGATTCAATTGTGAGTCATAGTCTACGCAGGGGGACTCCCCCAACATGAATCGAATAGTTAGGGGTTAGGGATGAGTCCTTGGGACGGTGCGCCCAGTAAATATTGTGGTATGATGAGGGGATTGCTCTTATTTTGCCTTACACTGAGAGAAAAGAAGTTTTTTGTATTATTATATTGCACTTAAGAATATATAGAGAGAATAGAAAGTGCCGAGTTTAGTTGACCGGAATACCGTATACTATTATGAATAAAGTTGTAATAAATTCATAATATGAATGAATAAATAAACACATTTATTTCTTATTCTTATATGATATATATATGATAATTTTTAAGATTCGAAAATTGTCGTGAATATGCATAAAAATTCTCTCATTCTCAAGTATTGCCCGATTTTGGTGGAATATTTGAACGTCACGTTGCTTTTATGATTTTGTAATCACTCACGGTTGGTGTTGAAAGCAAATATACTGATATTGATAACAACCTACAAATAAAGGTACTTTGCACGAGCGTTTGACGTACTATCCTGGCTACTGTAGTTTCCCGTATTCAAAAATAGAAATAAAATTGTCTAAAACTTCGACATGAATTATAAAATTATTACCTACTTTTATTTTATGACCTATATATATGACCTATTATTACCGGGTTATTTATTATCTAAACTATCTCAATTGAAAATTTTAGATTGTTCTCATTTAGAGTAAAATACGTAACTGACAGTCAAATAAAAATACAGTCATAATAATAGTTTTCTTATTTCTTCATTTAAGTGTCGATCATAATATAAGAATGGCATGACGCATCTAGTTTATTATATGAGGGGGAAATATCTTTTAGACGGTACGTGAGCTTCGTGATAAGAGGGAGTTTTCATAATTTAATCATTTGTTATGTAGGGCCAGGAACAATCGTGTATCATATACGAGTAATATTTATAGTAGATAAATATTATTGAACATTCTAGCATAGAGATACGAGATGTGATTATATTAGTAACTTTTTATGTCATGACACTAGTTTATATATTGAAATGTTAGTATAGAAAATTTCAATTTAAAGAGTTTTGTTCAAAATTTAAATAGTTTTGTATTAGTATATATTAATTATTTTATTTACTCCACTTTAATAGAAAAGCTAAATATATAAAACGTTTCATACTTGATTTACATGGTGTAAATATTTAATTAAAATAGCGACGAGAAACATTTCGCGAACATTTTGCCTATTGGAAGTAGGAGATACCGGCTGACCTAGAAACAAGGAAATTTGCATATCAGTAATACCGCTATAGATTGCAGTCCGCCTGCAGGTTCGCTGTGCTATTTATATAATAAACGTATTAAGACTAAAGCAGAGCAAGTGGAATGGACTATTTAATCAAGAAAATTTCCTTAATGTTCGGACAAATACGTACTCGTATCTCATGTTATATAATCTTTATAGATTATTCCTTCAAAATTAAATTTAGATCTATTTAGATCTATATTCGAACAGTATTCTAAACATTATCAAATATGAATGAATATTGGTTGATTTAAATGGTTTTTTTTAATTTCTCCGCTTATAAGAAAAAGTTTGGCTTTGAGTTTCGCCACTCAGCACTTAATGTCGGACGTAAAGTGGTAAACACATAGTATTGACACCAGGTCCTGTCCTTTTATATACGGGATAGAGATTTCTTAAATTGTTATAGCTACAGGAGCCGGCTGTAAAAGAAGAAGGATGTGATACTTTCAATGCACTAGTATTTGTAAAGTAATCTTAAAAATATAGCATTAAATATGTTGACTTAAATGGCTATCGAAGACAAAGAAAATAAAAGATACGTATTACAAGTATTTACTGGACAGAGGCACTTAGTTCGAATCAAGGTAGATCAGATATTAATAAACCTACTAGCTATTGTCCCCGTTATCATATGGATTAATAATTTAGTAATGATGATGGTGACGATCACACGTGAAAAGTTCTAGGTGTCCGGAGGTAACTGAGCGCAGGTATAATGGGTAACATTAAAATTAACTACATGTAATAATATAGATATAAAAGTTCCTAAGATTAGCACGTTCAACCAAACGAACTCTATAAGTACAAAATAAGGTAAAAATAATGTTGTCGGATTATCCGACAACATTATTTTACCTTATATATTTAAATATACTAATACAAAAATGGACTTCAATTTTATTAGGCGTTAGTACGAGATACATCGTAGGAATTAACAGTGTATTGTTGACAGCAAAAAGTTTCATTTATTGGTCAAACGACTCCGACATTCGGTTGGAAACTACGGAACTGCGGTATATTAAAAATAAAAAGCTGGTAGTAGCGTCGGCGTTTAAGCGACCATCGTGCTCGAGCTTTTATTCAAAGTGCATTTCCTTGTAAATTGGTTGGAAATATTAGTGCCATTGACTTTTCAGTCCAGTTGTTTTATGCAGTGGAGTTTGCGGAATTGTGGATTACGACGACATTTTTTAATTAAACTGTGTCTCTTAAGAACTTGGTTAAGTCTTATTTATGATATACATATATTTTTACGTCATGGGTGTTAAAGGAGTTTATTTAATAAATGCTACTAATATTTTTATTGTGTTTAGTGTTAAAGTAAGCTTCTATTAACATTTAGTGTTTGTTTTATTTCAATCGGTTCGTAATTTTAAAAAATTATTTCAAAGTATAATGTTACTAAGAGTAGCGCAGGCTACGTTTGACAAACTTCAAATCTATGATAGATTACTAATACTGCCAGGACAAATCATAAGATTACCGAATTCTTTAAATTTACCTTTTCTTTCCCACGCAGACGAAGCAGTGGGCACAGCTAGTATATATACATTATAAGGTTTCAATGTATATTTTTTATTATAATTGTACCGCATTTTTAATATTTATAGAACATTCTTAATAATTAATGATTCACTTAAAATTCATATACCTATTGGTAGCAATTTCTAAATTGTTGTTAAGTTGAGTTAGAAATCGTGTTATAGTCATGAACTTGTTGTGTCTGACGTTCCTCTTAGCAAGTACTCAAAGAGACGCTACTACAGCGATACAATGCTTAACGTAGAGTGAGACTCTTGAAATTTAATAATCTTTAATATTATGTATTTCTAACGTTCTGTTTTAATTGTTTTAACATACGAATTTATGCAGATTTTCGTTTAAAATTGTCTTGTACATACATAGGCACAGTAGTCATATTATACATAATTTTATATTCCATCATACCGCCAATGTTATTGGTTGCCGTTTACAAATAGAACAGCAACGGACGCCTTGTTTCTTATATTGCATGTAAATATAAATAAATAACCCTGATGGACGCTGCTGCATTAGAGCCATATAATTATAATAAAATGAGAATTACGAAAATTATAAAGAAACATATTTATCTGTATATATGTATATAAAAACAGGAACATAGCAATAGGCCGGATGCGTGTGCATCTACCACACGATATGCCCACGATCGTTAACAGGGTCATTGACTCTGGGGGTTGGCAAACAAGCCATTTCGATTGTGCTGTACTGTATTCTGCATATTACGTGCTACCAACTCTATTAACTGCTGAGTGCCGACTGACTGAGCGTTAAGGCGGAATGCCCTACTTTGATATGAATGATGTCTATATGCTTCTCTTGGTTTATGTTGTTAGATTGTGATTTACTGCTATAGGTAACGTTTCACGTATTTTAAGAGGAAAAATGAGCCGCTACTTTCTTCGGTTTCTATACACCTAGACACCTAGAGACATTTTGGTACCTTATGAAACTCAGTACCTACTGCACTTTGGCCTAATCAGACTTTTTTTCATAACTCTTCTGCTATATATGTTACGCTTTCATCTAAGGGATATCAACTCATAGTAATCGTATTTCAGTCAAACACTTGGCAGCTGATCTACGATGATACCGCTCTTACCACTCACTTTTGCATCATATATGTTTTTTACCATTCTTTCATCATTGATACTCTTGACAACCACGTTCTTCTTCATTCTCACTGTGACATCCTCGCTGGTACCTTCCATTCTGTGTATTTCTTCGTTGGGGGTCAGGCTTACTTTTGTCTTACTTGCATACAGGCTTATTTTCACATCCATCATTCCATTTCACATTCACATATCATTTATTATTGAATGATAATTTTATTTTATGAAATTGTTGTTTGTATTGATTTTAACGTGTTTACTTTTATCCTACTTATTATATAATATTAGTTCTTGCGGTATCGTTGTTGGAATTTGAATTTTTTTTTAAGCTCCACTATCTTAACAAAGTATAATGGCGGACTAATGCCGCAGGCATTCTCTACAAAGCAACCTAAGGCTAAAGAAAACATTCAGTCTGGGCCTTGTGAGTATATTTTACTCGTATATTTAAGAAATAAATTTTGTAACTTTTATTGTTATGAAGAGAAATTTATTTCTAGAAAAATGTATATTATACAATGTTGTATAATAAATTTATTTGATTTTCACGTACAATTTATAATGCCTTTACAATTTATTTATTATATGGAACATACAATTTATATATAAACGCGATGGTTGTGGGTGAATTTCCCACTCGGGAGGATGACTTATTTTCATTTACCTCATTCTTCAGACTTAGTAAAAAATGCGGCGTTGGGTTCCACCACTCGACACGCAGTGTCTTAAATTCTGGCGGAAAGAGAAGAATGGTGGTGCTTGACATCATTGGCATCATCATTACGTTCTTTTTGCATACATAATAAACCGTGAAATTTAAAATAAAAATATTGATGTAAAATATTCACATTGCGAAAAAGACAAGATTAATCGTCAATGTCCATTGTTCGCACTATAAATATTCTTTTCAATATTTTTTCATTAACATACATCCGTAGATGCATGAGTTTTAATCTCCTGCCAATCTCCAGCTTTAAAGATTGCAATATTCTTTTATAAAAATATGCCATTCTGTTCAACACATTGTCGCAATTCCGATTCGAGTGGATGTTATCTGTGTATTTGTTTATTGTATTGTTTTCTAGATGTCAGGAATTTCTACAGTTTTTATTAATTTCTTCTTGCATTATAAAAACAGTAGCACTTATAGTAAAAAAGTAGCCTCGCACAAAATAAATGTTAATTCAAGGTCACAAATGAAACCAAAAATGTTTGAGCTTTTTATAATTGCAATAACACTTACGTAGGTGTATTTACTATAGTAAATAAGATAATTTAATTTAGAAACCCCGTAAATTGCTTTTACTAGCTAAATATAACTTGCAATTTCTTTAATTAACTTACAAGTAGGCATGTCACCTTGTCATGAACTTTACAAAACTAAAGCATCTCGCTAACATCAGAAATATTGCGTTACAGCATATTTTCTTAGATGCTTCAGACGGTGAACGCTTTTGAACGAGCGGGTAAGTATTGTCTAATTTAATGTACTTTGTTAAGTGTTCTCTTAAAGTACTATTGTATGTTATATATATGTAAATATAAAGATACAAATGTAATCAAGTTGTGATGTTACATGGTTTGTAATTAAATACCTTTGTTTATGGCTTTCCCTTAATACAATGCGCTATATAAAGCAAAGTATATTAAATATACATAGATATATAGTTATGCTAAGGCCTTTGATGATTTATTATTTTAAAATTAATATAATATTTATTAGTATTTAATTAGAAAGTAATTCACAGTGTAATTCATCTTTGCCATGAAGGAATAATACAGCCAGCTAAAGTATTGGTCTCGTGGGATTTAACTTCTTATATCTTGTACCGTCTACGTATAATATGCATGTATGCGCGTGCTAACGTTCTTTGTTGGTCGTAGGCGAACAGATTGTAGCTGTCTCTTTGTTCATAGGTGTATGAAAATATACGTATTTTAAACTATTTTTTTTTAAATTATATTTTGATGTTTAGTTATTAAAAACCCCACTGTCTTATATCTCTGTCTTGTAAACAAGATAGTTGTGGTTTCGTTTCGCATTTGGGGGGAAGGTAAGAGGACAAAGCGTGGCGTTGAGTTTCGCCACGCAATATCTCGAAATCTAAGTGGAAAGTGGGCAACGGAGTGTCTTAGCGCTAGGCATTTTCTGTCGTAAGCGTTAAGCTATTTAATTTTTCTTGTTATTAATACATTGTTTTATTTAGTAGATGCTAAAAGTATTATGGTTTTTCCATCTGATGATGAAAGGTTAAAATAAGATTTTACTAAGCTAATAGCCATGTCGAGAAAAGATAATTTTTTTAATTTAGCGCCTTTTACAAAGTATAGGAAAAGCACTTGGCTTTCTACTTAATTATTTCTAACGAAATCATTTTGTATGAGAATGAGCTTTTCCTGAGGATCCACTCTCGTGATCAAATGGAATAATTAAGAGTTGTATATGACACACGGCACTTATAGTGGATTACATCGAAACGGTTCAATATAGTCTATAGCCTTCTACGATAAACGGACTATCCAAATAGAACCAATAGCACACATTCAACCAAACAAGCTACATTATAATAAGGGTGAATTATTATAATGTAGAGTAATAAATATAGCAATAGCAGCTATCAGCCGCTGCTATCGTGAATATGAATAGATATTGCACATTCTCACTACTTTGCGAAGCTTTGAAAAAAGTAAAAAGCTCGAGATGATCGCTCGGTTCATTCTGTCTACCCGGAAGCAGTATATATGTATGTATGGAGTTAATCTCCCACTGCCTAGCTATTTAGTGGGGGCATTACACGAACAATTCTTTTCGCTGTCGCTGCGATAAAAGTTACAGAGGATTTGGATTTGGAAATCTTTGTATGTTAATTAATGTCTACTTATAGCTTATTAAACTGTTTATCGGTATTGAGTTATTTTTGGTGTTAAATACTTTTTTAAATTGTTATTAAATGTGTTATAGGTTTTTTAAAAATATGCAATATTTTTTTTACCATATTCTGAATTGATTATAACCCCACTTGTTCTTAAGTTGTAATCTCTTGATAAATATTTATCAAAACACGTGTCTTGCTTAAGTTATATTTTAAAGATCTTTCTTTTTTTTTCAGGTAAGTACAAACTATAAAAATATGAGCAGTGGCTGAATCAGACTGAAGATGACGGTATGTACATTTAATTTAAAATAATTAATGCATAAAAAAATTACATATTTCTTTAAATCTACAAATATGTTATGTATGTCCTAAAAATAAATTATTCATACAAAAAAATTGAAATGGATTTCATTTTTACCATTTATTCGAGTATGATCAGATTATTGTCTAATAGATACATAAGTAAATTATACTTGTGTATATACACACTACATAAGTAGATATGTATACTTAGTTTCTCAGATTATCCACACATCCTCACGTAGGTAAGCAACACGTCACTCCTCCCACTTCCCACCCTCCTACTTCACACTCGTGTATCGCGTTTTCAAGACTCGCCCGTATAAAGGGATTTACACACTAATAGAATATCGCTTGCTTTTAAGCTCACTCACTTTGCTATTGTATATGTTTTTTTATACTAACTTATATATATATATATATATATATATATATATATATATATATATATATATATATATATATATATATATATATATATATATATATATATATATATATATATATATATATATATATATTCATTCGGATATTTAATAGTTTTTAGTTTAGTAGTGTAATTTTTATAATAATTTACACAAAATTTCTGATTATGATTTAGTTAAGTTGAAGGATGGATTTTGGCTAAACGTATACGGCAAAATATATGTTTCTAAATAAAAGCAGATTTTATTATTTTATATAGACTATATAAGGCATTACTTTAAAGATCTTTCAGTTTTTGTTTTTATGTTAGATCTGTATTTGAAAATTGCTACAGTTATTCCGAATATTGAACATTTTTCAATGTTCAATATTCCTTATCCTTTGTAAAAGATATGTTTTGTATTTGTTTTTTTTTTAAATTATTGCTTTATGTCAGACAATGTAAAATTATTTCAATATTATTTATTACGAGCACGTCCTCCTTCCAAGGATACTCACGGAACATGGTAGATTTCCATATTATTTCGTATTGTATGGAGATCTGTTCAATGTACTACGTAGCTACGGTTTCATGCTCTGGGGAGCTCAAGAGGATTTAGTAAAGACTATAAATTATTTTCCTCTGCATTCGTACCGTGCCGTGTCTCGCTTATCCAAGATTTAGAGTGTTTTTCTCTATCGACATTTAAAATAGGTTTTTTTTTAAGTTAGATTACTTTACGCGTATTAGTTATTCGATTAATAATATTATAAAGTATGTAAGTGCGTTCAATCAATTTTTGAGTTTCTTTATTGAACGAACCAATTTCAGGAAATATTATATTTCAGCTATTACTATTAATATGGCTATTAAATCGTGTTAGTTGAAATATTTTTATTCAAAATAAGAATACATGATTCATTTAATCTTTACCAACGGTTCACTAAGGTTAATGCCTAAGACCTGTAAAGAACCGGTGCAAGAAGCTCGGCGGGACTTATTTTCTCCTTTAATTTCAATTTGGTCACTGGGTGATTTGCGGAAACGCTAGGTTCTCTAACCTTAAACCCTGGTAATATCATATAACACTTAAATATTCTATCACGTTAGACCTAAATCGAATAAAATGATCATTACCTTACTAATGAAAGCAACTTATTGTGTCATAAATTCTCACATGCTCCATGTTTCTAATTTAACGTACGTGTAACATGTGTTATTCACGCCTGCGAAGAAATTTATTACGCGTATAGACAATATCGGCGTAGGGCCGTATAATGCAAAGTAAAGTTGCGTCTCGTTCGTGTTTATTGGGCATTACCCAAGAACAGCTTGTATTATTTGTTCACTATATGAATTATATTATTTGAGTATTGCTAACCTCTTTGAGTATTATTTACTTTATATGTAAAATGCTAAAACGATAATAAAACAAAAACGAATGACAATAATTTAAACTTTAAAAATAATTTTAAAGAATAAGAAACGCTTTCATGGTGCCTCCCGCATATACCTTTACCCTTTTTCTCTTCACATATATACAATAAGTCGGACAATAGTATTTCTGTATAACAGAGCAGATCATTTTTTATTTAGAAATTCCATTACGCGTTTGTAATATACACTCGTAAGTCGGCATGTAAATGACTTAGTTGTTGTCTGAAAATTTCCGTGGAACCCCACGAGTCAAACTTTTGCCATTCCACTCGTGTTTATTGGGTATTTTGTATGAACGGATAGCGCCTGTAATTCACACCCCTTGATGAGATTTATATTTTGTACCTACAACGTTTAATGAAAATGCTTTTCAATGTTTAATCTTACAATATACTATTCAAAAATTGTGGCAAATATAGCTACTTTAATAAACATAAAATGATATTTTAATTATTGTATTTAATTATTTACCCGTAAACATTGTTCAGTTTAACGATGACTAGATATAGACGAGACTAGATTGTTTAAAAAATCGCAAGAGTTATTTTTATTGTAAATTAAATGTTGCGACAAGCGTATAAGAATTAGAACCTATGGCTTAGTAATCAGCAGACCGCTTTGATCACTAAGCCGGACGGTAAACAAGAGACGCAGATTCATATCAACATTTTTAGATTTTTTTTTATATTGGCCCAGTGCTCATGCTACTGAAATAAAAAAAATCCTTTTTATAATAGATACACTTATCTTTATAACATATTTTCAAGTAAAATTGGTTTCATAAATTCACAACAACATTTATTCTCTATTCTAAAACTCATTCCTTAACCAATTTATTTATAACGAATTTTGTGATATCCCCGGGACAAAGTTTGCGTCAAATATGAAAAAATTAAATAAATAATCAACCGTGAAGGAGGATTAGGAGGAAGCCACCAGAGATGAAACTAATACAGATTTGCGGTATTAAGAAAGATTAAATTTGCTATTGCAAAGGCGTTTGATGAGTTTCGTTTTGTTATTGATTTTGGTAGAGAAATCTGAAATTTTCTATTGTGTTCTGTGTGTGTGTGTGTTTTTGTTGTTTCTGGTTAGGCAAAGAGAACCAAGTGACAAGCAACTCTTCATTGTCTTCTTCATTTTGCACCTACCTGGTTCTCAAACATTATGTGTCGATAGGAGGAACTCAACGCAGTGCTTTGTTTTATTAGACAACAATTGGGAAAATAAAAAAATAATAATGGAATCAATTTCAAATAGGGATCCATCCCATAACATAAACTACACGTCTACGTGACCCCAAATGGCGAACTATACCACAATAATGTCAAATTTCACAAAATCATATGTAACTTCACTATGAAATGCTATCAATCACAAGTCACAACGCTAATGATCTTCAGTAGGACTAATGAGGCGGGTTCATTAAGTATAATAAAACAATGCCCTTTTAGTCTGGCTTGTTAAAATTACGCTCGTAGCTGTTAGCGTAACTTTCGTAATCCTTTTAAGTATAAAGTTTAAAAAACCTTTAGAAATATCTGTATTTTTGTTGCCAAATCTCGCCTATATGTCTAAGGATTGGCCGAGATGACAAAGATAACTAAGTCCGTTCCATACTCTCCAGCGATAAACATTTTGTACCATGATAAAAATGTTATTTATACCTAATAATGGAGTGAGTTCAATATATATTATGTGTAGGAAATGATATTTAAATCGAAAGTTACACAAATTTAAACATGTCTCATTGAATTAGAAATATACTTTAAAAAAATCGAACGATGCTTCTCTCCGTCCTCCACTTTAGATTCATTTTCAAGATCACATTTTGGACATCACGGGTTTAAAAATTCGAACGTCGCTTTCTATCTCTAGACGGTAGAACGGAGGCCAGGGCTGGTTGTTTATATATTTCGATATTTGTTAATTAGTTTGAATAGAAATGCTCTTGCTAATTACATCATTATTGCGGTTGGTTCGCGGTGTACCGACCATAATAAAGCCTGAAATTTTTAATTACCTTGTGAAAATTATAGCATACTACTATTTTATAATAAATATACTTGTATTTGTAAATGTATGTAGTTGTGGTTGATGTGGTTCTGTTGGACTAACACCCTCGTTAAAAGAGTGATATTGAAGAATAATTTTTTTAACTAGTCTTTTTGTAATATCACATACTTTGTTATATCACATACTTACTGATATATATATATATATATATATATATATATATATATATATATATATATATATATATATATATATATATATATATATATATATATATATATATATATATATATATATATATATATATATATATATATATATATATATATATATATATATATATATATATATATATATATATATATATATATAAATGTAACCATAACTATACGTAATACATGATTAAGTCTGGTCTACTGTCCGGAGAGTTTTCAAATTTAAAGCATTCACGAATTAATACTTAGAATTAATTTATCTAAAGTCTTAAGTAAGTAACTAAGTAGTCGTAACAGAAAATTAAGACGCGCTAAGTATTTTGTTTTTATTTTAGAAAATATTAAAATATCTTATATTTCACAATACTTGGATGCTTTATTTATATAAATTAAATGAGATATTTTTTAATTATTTTTTTGTTTAGTAAACTGCTAATACTAATAATACTGTCTAGTATTAAAACAATTAAGTTCATCATATAATATGATGTTCCGCCACTCCACACGCAATGCCTCGACAGACGGAAAGTGGAGAACGGAGTGTCTTAACATTAGATTCCTTCTAGTTACGGTTCCCTCCGCTTACCCTGATATGTGTACCCGGAAACAGCGTGAAGATTAAAATATATATATAATAATATTTATTTAGTGGCGAAAAAACTGCTTCCAGTCGAAAAAACTCCTAACCAATTGCTTCCCGATGATATAATTTCTTAATTACATGAATATCAAATAACCGCCGGTTGAGTTGACGTAAAAAGGAAAAGGTCAATATTGAATATAGCAATTAAGATCACATTCTAACTTAAATTAAATGAACACATAAATAAACGTTTTAGGAGCGAATATTTCCGACCCAAATCTCTAAGACTAAACGTCGTAGACGACGTGGGCGGCTAGTATCGGTGCTTAACCCCTTTAGGAGTTAGTTTTAATTAAATAGGGGAGTTATTTGTCGTTTAGATCTTGACTTGGTATAAATCGTACTTTATATATTTATATATATATATATATATATATATATATATATATATATATATATATATATATATATATATGTATGTATATATTATGATCGTATAGGTAAAGGTAAATATTTACAATAGCTACATTTTTATTTTTAACAATTTAAGCGATTTAAGCGTATTTGCAATGATCAAATTCCGTAATTTGGATTAATTATAATATATAACCTTTACTGATTAATAATAAACAATATTAATCAATAAAGCTTAATACTCTGTCCAACAAATCATACAGGCATAGCTAGCTACCTTGATACTATTGTAATATAATTGTAGTAAATAATAATGTAATTTTTAGATTGAAAAAAGCAACTGTCACTTTATTAACAGCTCCTCACAGAAGAACCGTCTTCGTGATATGCATTTGCAGATGAGTCGGTGGTAGTTTAATGTTCATCCCACGATTCAAAATTGCTTGCAAAAGTCTATATGTATGTATTGATTGTTTGTTCTATGCTATTTAATACAACAATTATAGATCCATCCATATTAGTCCATAAGTTACCGCCAAGTCAGTGGCATGACCTGGCAGTTACTTTTGGACTTTGTGGGTTCAGACTTCTGACATGAAGAGCCACTCAAATAAGAAAAAACCACTCACCACGAGGGCCTCAAGCTTCTGACTTTTAATTATAATGATATAATAGAAAAAATTGTATATTACACACATTCACTACATAATATTGATAATTATATCAGTATTATAGAGTATTGATATTTTTTAACTATTATAAATGGACAAAGAGCACTTTAAGTGAAGTTATAGTTACTTTACTATTATTACAAAGGCTCTTACACAATCGCTACTATAGTTTTCAAAGGATTCTCAATGAAAGTTCTGAACATGCAAGGATATATGGAATATGTTAAGTGTACTTTTAAACCCATTGACACTAAAAGGAATAAAATAGAGAGCGCATTTTGTACTACACTTCATTTACTGTTGCCTCTAAAATGTCTGCATACAATGTAATATTTAATTTGTTATGATTTATACTATAATGCTCATAAAATTGTTTCTACTATAGCTCTAGAATTTATTACAAATCAAAATGTATGTGTCTTCTTTCCTTTGAAGGATGAAATGTATAAGATTTATATCTATATATTTAAGAGAATTAGACCCTACTTGCCGTTATTGTCATTATTTGGTACTTTGTAATATTTGCTTTGAATTCTATATGTATAAAAATGCTAGTACTCTAGTAGTCGTTAATAGTGTCTAGAAAGGTACTAATGTCATGTTAATGAAATTGTATTTATTTGTATCTGTATTGTATATTCTCTCTCTATCTCTCTATTACCTAGTACGACTATAAGAGGTGGTGCTGTAAGAGGCTCTCTCTACATAGAACATTTTGTATTTTGTTCTACAAACTATTAAAAAAAAAACAAATTGTTGAATATTATACGCCTGATTTTTAGTTGTTTTATTTTGTGTCACCACAGACACCGGTCATCATCATTGTACAAAATGGACTTACAATCGCCACGACCGGCCAAATATCTACTATTTAATTACGTACCTATCTGGCTGATCGCGAGGGTTGTGGGTTCGTATCCTGCGTACACCGAAGAAGAATTTCAATTCACCGAGGACTTTTAAAGTAACCTGCATAAACTGTCCCATTATATGCTGTGCGTCCTGTAACGCGTGTTATATATAATATCTCATAAAAGTTATTAGATGTAAGCATGATATCTCTAAAAGGTCACAATATTTAAAATTATATGAAATATTTTTAAAAGGTTTAAAGTGTCCCCCATAAGGAGGGAAACATTTTTTAAACATTACAATTTGTACGCAAGCGTTAAAAATATTAAATAAATTTCATTCTCTCTTGCCAAATGATCTTTGGGTAATCTCCCTACAGAGATGCTGTCATCAATAAGTGTAATACCCGTTAAGAAAAAGAAATGTAATAAGCGTAAAAGAATTTCAACGTGACTTGATGAGAACGTATGGCTTGTTGGTCAGAGCGCTTGAACGGTTTCCAAGAGGCGCGAGTTCAAATCGAGTACGTCCAAAATTTTATACGTTTTCTAAAAATGTATATATACAAGTGTCAACTAAATAATAATAAATATGTACTACCTAACTTAATGTAATAACTTACCTTCTCACTTGTAATATTGCTCGACTTTCATGATATCATTTTATATTATCTTTAGAAAACTTAAAGAAACTTAACAAGAGAAACTTTATATTTATTTATTAGTAAGTAAAATGGCTACATAACTTAAATGTACTAAAGATACATATTAGTTATTTATTACATTTTTCTTAAATTATTTAGCATATTTACTTAATTTGGAACGCAAATTGTGAGGCTATCCTGGCGTACGTTGACAGTCGACGGAATTAATTACTTTGAATTTCGTCGCTCAACACATAATATATCGATTTCGGAGAGTCGAGAACGAAATCTTGACATTAGATTTAGTATATTGAAACACAAATCAATTTATGTCATATACCTGTATTTAGATAATTAATTAAACTATTAATTATAATTAGTCTACAAGCATTATGTTAACTGCATTAACTGTATACAAATTAATATATTCGCTCGGGTCAAGCGCTGGCCGGGGTCGAGGGCCATTGCTGTTTCAGAGTTAATTATTTGCTCATGAGTGCTATATGCCAATATTTACGATGTGCTAAAGTTATATGAGGTAATGGAAGCGAACGTTGGACTTAGTTTTGATTTGTTTGATGAAGACCTTGGTTTTTCACTATTATATATATATATATATATATATATATATATATATATATATATATATATATATATATATATATATATATATATATATATATCTATATTATATATATATATATATATATATATATATATATATATTATATATATATATATATATATATATATTAATTGTCTATATAATATTAATTGTCTTGTGTAATATTAATTGTGTAATAAGATTTTGTCGTATTAATGTGGTTTCAGTTTTGAAACTCCTACACTATCTGGTTTTACCTATCTATATATCATCTTTCTTTTTCTTTAAAAAAATCATTCATTCATATGTATATGTATAACACATATTATATAATTTTCTCAGAGGGTATCTAGTCAATTATCTGTCCGATATTTGGTTTCCGGCATACGGGTACGCGACCCCGGGACCTTGAGCCACCACTTTCATAACCCTATCCAATCCATGTAAGTGGTGTCCCTCCCCTATACTCCAAGTCTTTCTGCCTCTTATTCCCTTTCCTTTCTTGGGTTTCTCCCAGTAATGGGTTTGGAGGTCAGATGGCAATCGCTCCACTAAAAACCACTTCGCCACTAGTATGGACCGATTTGACAAAAAGCTGGGTATGGCTAGGGCGTCGCCGCTAAACGACGCGCAGGCACATCGCCCTACACCTGCGATAAGTGGGCAAGGGCTACCGTGTCAAGTACGGGCACGGCTAACGACGTCAGTACCCAGACGGAAACTCCGCTTTGCAACATGGAATATTGGCTCTCTAACCGGACGATGCAGAGAACTCGCAGATGTACTCATGAGACGTCGGGTCCAGTGTGCTTTCCTTCAGGAAACTCGCTGGAAGGGCAATAAGTCTCGTAACATTGGGCAGGGTTACCGCCTTATATACACTGGGTCACCTACGGGCAAAAACGGTGTAACGAGCTTCAGAATAGGCTTCTTGAAGTTGACCGTCGCTGCGACCGCTTGATGCGGATAAAGGTACTGATCGAGGGCGTAATCACAAACTTAATCAGTGCTTATGCTCCCCAGGCGGGTTGTAGCGCGGCTGAAAAGGAGATTTTCTGGGAGCAGTGTGAAGAGGTCCTACTCGCTATACCGTCTACTGAAGCAATCTTAGTTGGGGGGGACTTAAACGGTCACGTGGGTAGGGTCGCTGAGGTGTATGAACGAGTTCACGGGGGTTTTGGATATGGTCTTCGCAATGCAGAGGGAGAAAATATTCTAAGAACCTGCATTGCGTCTGATCTGGCCATCGTGAACACTTTCTTCCAGAAGAAACCTCAGCACCTTATAACGTATAAGAACGGGTCCCACTCAACTCAAATTGATTATTTGCTGACTAGACGGTGTCATATAGGCAGGGTGACCAACTGTAAGGTCATTCCCGGCGAAAGCCTAACGGCCCAACATCGTCCTCCTTGTCATGGACTATAATGTTACCCCGAAAAAGAAAGTAGCCGAGAAAACGCAAGCCTAGGATTAAGTGGTAGTTGTTGAATGGGCCGATGCTAGACAGACTTCTTGGCGGAGGTGGAGAGTCAAAATCTACTGACTAACACCGAGACCGCTCAGACTGCATGGGATCGAGCTCATTCAGCAATCATTGCGACGGGCAAGCGAGTTCTTGGTGTTACTAAGGGTGGGCGTGTCATCGACAGGGAGACATGGTGGTGGAATGGCCAGGTGCAGGGGGTGATTCAGGAAAAGAAGGCTGCGTTTAAAGAATGGCAGCATTCCAACTCTCCTGAAGACAGACTGGAGTACATAGCAGCGAAACGGGCCAGCAAAAGAGCTGTAGCCAGAGCCCGCAGAGAAAGTTTGTCGCCATTGTACGATAAACTTGAAACTGTGGAGGGGCAGAAGCTCATATACATACTGGCTCGTGCTCGAGAATAAGCGACGCAGGATATTACAAAATGTCTTTGCGTCAGAGATTCTCGGGGCACGTTGCTTTGTAGTCATGCCTCTGTGAAGGATAGATGGAGAAGCTACTTTAAGGAGCTACTGAACACTCAGCAGTCTTGTAGTCTTCCTCCTGAATTATTTCCTAACCTCGGACTTGTTGCTCCAATAACCTGTGACGAAACTCGTAATTGTTTCCGACTCATGAAAAACGGAAAAGCGATAGGACCTGACGACATCCCGATCGAAGCGTGGAAATCGTTAGGCTGTCTTGGTGTGCTTTTGCTTACTGACCTGTTTAACCGTATCTTAAATACTGGAAAGGTGCCACATCAGTGGCGGCAGAGCTTTATTATCCCTATTTACAAAGGAAGGGGCAGTGTTCAAGATTGCGGTAGTTATAGGGGCATTAAGATTATGAGCCACACCATGAAGCTCTTCGAGCGCATGATCGGCCTCAGGCTCCGCCAAGAATGTACTGTCTCTGAGTCTCAGTATGGGTTTCAACCAGGATCAGGCACTATGGACGCCATTTTTGCCCTCAGAACATTGATGGAGGCTTACAGGGAAAAAAGGAGAGCTCTGCATGTGGCCTTTTTGGACCTGCAGATGGCCTTTGACTGTGTACCACGTCAGTGTATCTGGTGGGCATTGCGATCCAAGGGGATCCCTGAAGCCTATATTGAGGTTATCAGAGATATGTACAACGACTCCGCTTCAGTGGTTAGGACCGCTGTTGGCGACACCAAGCCCTTCCCGATTACAGTAGGGGTTCACCAGGGCTCAGCTCTTAGTCCGTTCTTATTCAATGTAGTGCTGGATACTGTCTCGGCTCACATCCAATGCCAGCCCCCGTGGCTGATGATGTATGCCGATGATATAGTACTCATCGACGAGAACCGACTGATGCTGGAGCGTAAAGTGAACGCCTGGAAGGGTGCGCTTGAGAACGGTGGTCTCAAACTGAATGTGTCGAAGACCCAGTACATGGCTTGCGGGAACCCGGACTCGATTACACACATTATCTCGGCACACTCAGGAGCTTCTCGTCACGGAGATGAAGATGCTGAGATGGATGTGTGGCGTTACGCGGTCCGACCGCATACGCAACACATTCATTCGAGGTAGTCTTGGGGTCCGTGACGTAGCGGATAAGCTCCAAGAGCATCGCCTGAGATGGTATGGCCATGTTATGCGCCGATCTGAGAACTATGTCGGAAGGAAGTGCCATGACATGTCTGTCCCTGGAGTTAGACCACCCGGACGCCCAAGTAAGCGATGGCTGGATGTCGTGACACAAGACATGAGCGCCAATAGATTGTCCACTGAGGATGTTAAAGACCGTGCAAAGTGGAGTAGGCTTAGTCGGAAGGCAGACCTTGGCAAAAGCCGGGACTAATGCCAAGAAGAAGAAGAGATATTCTATAATAATTATAAAATATGTAGTAAATATTACGAGCGTTGCACTGTGCTCTACGCGGAGAACATATCCTTTTAAAGTAACCACTTTGAATCTCAACTGCGCCCCGTCTCGGTATTTTTAAAGACTTATGATATTTTACGTGCTCAGCGTTGGAGTTAGATACATTCGATGTTTTAGAAGGTACGCGCTATGCTTTATATTTTTATATTATCATGTAGTGTGTAATCTCAGTGAGATTAACATGGTTTAAGTAATATAATAGTTTTGACAGTAGATACAAACAATCAACTGGGAATAAGAATGCGTGGAAGAATGAGCGAGAGAGAGAGAGAGAGAGTGGGAATGTCCGCATTTACAATATTTGCGCTTACTTTATGTTGTATCCTGACGCAGTGGGATAGCGTCTAACTATAAACGCCACGATTGTGGATTAATTATTTTTATTTCCCTATTCTAGTGAGAAAAACCCGGCCTCAAGTAAAGCAGAGAATAGAGTGTCTTGACGCTAGGTTCTCTTTGCCTACCTTGTTAAATGTGGTAAGAAGCGTGATGAACTTTGTCCCCCAAAGACCTGTCTCATATTATAAGTTGAAATTAGAGGACTAATGTAAGTGTCATATGAATTTATCTCTGTAATATAGATAATGAAAAATAATGAAATTAAATACAGAATTTATTAAAATAATATCAGTATCTTTACATTATTAAAGTTAATCAGATTGACAGTAATCAAGTATGCATTATAGGCATTCGATTTTTTCTTATGTTTCCTAGAGGTGACTAGTAAGATAATAGATAAAACTGGTGATAAAGAAGGTAATTTTCAACAATTTATACCCCATACATACATCATGAGCTTTTATTTTGAGTGTCTTTTTACAAAATATTGCTATTTTTGTAATGTCTGTTTTTATTTGAATACCATAACATTTTGTTACAAAGCGTAATACCCACCCACTTTCACAGGTTGGCTGGAAGAAATCTCTTATAGAGATAAGTCCACCCTTGCAAACTATATTTCTGTATATTTGTACCTTAAGTATTTCTTTAATGAAATATATATCCCTATTTCTTCTTCTTTCTATAGATACCAACATAACAGGACTACATGTAGTAACATACTTGAGAAATGTACTAAAATTGTGGAAATAATAAGAATCAGTAGTTTTCCGTATGACATTTACAAACCTACATTCCTTACATAAACCGAATTTCATCTCTTATTATTAGTGTTTTAAACATAATTTCAGGCACCTCCGCCATTTTATGAGTGTATGAATGCGTGCCATTACACTTTTCATAATTCATATATTTTACTTCCAGTATTTATCAACAAACTGACCAGGAATAGGCTTAGATTAATCTTTTTATATCTTGCAAAAAGATCTCGGCCGGTCTTAAACGTAATTTGAAAGCAGGCATTAGTTTAATCATTTCGAATTTGGTTAAGTGGGGAGAGGAGCTCGGAGAGTTCATGCGCATTGCAAAGGGGATCTCTTTTAATCTTACACTTGGACAAAGGAGCTCAGAGCAGTGCCTGGAACTGCTGTGAGCTTCTCTCCGTACACCGCGATGGGCCTGGCATCCGCACTGTGAATCTATAGAATATTAAATAGTTTATTCTCTTACAATGGCATCGTTACTCCTAATCTAACACACTCAGTACATATTCAATATAACTTATAGAAGTAAGTGCAGCCATTGAATGCAATCGTTACAACGATAAAATACTTTATGTATACTTTATGTGAACGCATCATGTATATTAAAATAGTCTATTCTCCCCGATCAAAACACTTTAACGATATTACTTGTTGACCAAAACCGTCGCGTAAAATCAGACGCCTCAATATTGGGCCTCGATAGAGCTAATTAGGCGGAATACATAGGTACTCACCTTCATACAGTAAAGAGGCCATTCACAAGAAACGAACCGTTAATAATAATTTTATCTTATTATAAATAAGCGATTATGTAAATTAACAAAGGATTCCTGTTGAATTTTAAAGTTATATTCTGAATACAATCTGCATGTCGTACCACTGGAAATGCAACGGCAGACCGAGTTCGCTGACATTTACGAAAACTACATAAATGCTTCATAATGTTACTATGTAAATATTTAACTTGAACTTTTTTGGCAGCTGTATTTATAGTTCTGGTTTTTGTGTGTGATTTTAAAATTCCTGTTAAGTAGGTTATTCACATAATACAATATTATACAATTAATACAAGACATACTACATAAATACAAGTATAATTATATTGAAAAAAATATTATTATTTATATCGAACTAAATAAATATTCACTTCGTTGGACTATCATTTCATAGCCTTGTCATCCATTCCAGTTCCTAAGCCATTTTTTATTACATGCTAAAAGCACCTAAACGATAAAAAGTAATTAATAATTAAACAAATGATGAATTTATATTTCTTTTAATCGGTATTTTTAAACGTAATAAAAGTGAAACATTGCCACCATGTCCCTCTATTTCATAATTAAGGCAGTCTTCATTATGCATTTAAAGGTTTTAAGCGCCATATTTTATAATTTGCTTAAACAAAGATATAATTATGAAATTTAAAAGCATCCCTGACTGAACCTCTTTGTAATATTACTTTTTATTTTTCTTCTTGAGTTGTTTACAGTTGTTTTTTTACTTTTATAATATAGCAGATAAGGTGAAAGTGTCTGGGTGTACTTACGCAATTACTGTGGGGTCCATGTCTACTTGATGGGATTTTTATTCTGCTTCACACATTATTATGCACAGAGCAGAGTAGGTTTCTAGTAAAACCTAGTGCCAAGACACTCAGTTTGCTGAATTTGGATCGTTGCGTTTTTAGTGGTTCATCTCAATACCGTCTTACCAGTGACAGAAAATGAAAATATTCTGACTTAGATCGTATGCACAACCTTCACGTTTACAGTCCGCCACTGTCTCACTGAGCCACAGTAGTGTACTACTTATTATTTTTTAGTTTCATTACTTCGAATGATGTGAGACATAATATATTGTATACTAAAGTTTACAACAACTTTATCTGAGGGGCTTAATGTGGTTATATTTAACCCAACATATTGCATTAAACATTTCAATAGTTTAGTTCACTTAGGATTTTGTAAATCGTGAATAAACAACGCAAGTGGACTTATTTTCTAACATAAAGCGATTATATTTTATTTCAAATATGCTATCAACTCAAGTGTTAACACGTTAATAATTAATAAAAAGATTTGCCCCTAGAGACGTCGCGTCGTTTGTATGAACTCATTAACAGTCACTTGTTTATGAAACTGAATAGGATAATTTTTACGGCTCAATGTGTTCACCGCCTAAAAGAGATTAAAATTAATTAATTTATAAACCTGCGCGGCACTTTATAATTGCTTCATTTTCATCACACATTAAGTGCCCAGTCTTGACGTGATTAATTGCTTTGGAAAGATAAATTTCCATATATTTGTCATTCATATTTGTCAATTGTTTCTAGTGGTATTGTGTTTTGATGGACGTTTATTAAGGTTAATTATGGATTCGAATCCTGCACTTTATTGAAAACTTATTTATATGAATTTATATCTTAGTAAGTTACTTGACTCAACTTTCTTATTATTTTGTAAGTATTTCTTAAATTCATTATCTATATTTCTGAAGGTAGCGGTTTTTATAAACCTAAACGGTTTGTTTGATTTAATGCGCTAATCTCAGGAACTGCTACTGGTTCAAATAGATTTTCTTTTAATGGTAGACTGTTGATTTTGGTTTTTTAAAAGTGATAAAGTAATTTAAGCGCACTTTATAATATTGCGAACTGAAATTGCCATAAGTCTTTGATATTAATATCGCTTATAACCCTCTTTAGATTTCAGTGAAAATATGTTATTATGAGCTTTATAATTATGACTTCATACCGCTGATGCAAGCTAAAATGTTTGAGCACAAACACCGACCCTTGTGTACCCGGCTAGCTTCATTTGCATGCCATAACTGTTATGACGGTATTATTAATAAACTAGCTTGAGCTAGCAGCTTTGACAGTGGTCCAGCTTATATGTTTGCTTATTAATCGTCCTTATTATATTGATAAAAAACTATTTCCTTACAATATTTTATTGCAGCCAGTCGTGTGGAGAGCGCTAAAGCAAGCAACAACTTCAGCGACATATTTCTAAATCTGATGCTTAAAATTTTACCCTAAAGCTTTATTTAAATTGAATGCGTGTTAATTTTTAGTGTAAGCTCCTAAAATGTAATTTACTTAGTTATTTAAATTATTATATAAAAAATACCTTGTTGTTGCCGTAAATTACAATTATTATTTAACATTTTGCCATCAGCGGTAGGTCCTGATCATTATTTTGTATGCCCCTATTATAGAACAATCCTTTTCTTTATTGTCTTGAAAATGTTTTTAAATGTCTTATTTAATATTTGTACTGCGTTCATAAAATGAAATGTTTAAAGTTTTCAATAGCTAGCAAGCAATTTGTATTTTCAACATCTGTCGCATTTAAATGTATAAATATTTGTCATACAGACAGCAGACGTGACCTTCTCAAAAATGACCCTCGAATATAAAACGGAACACCGATTGGCGAATGTAAACATTACGGCGCACACGTGTGGGATTGTCTTTTATTGCTTCATTTTAAAGGGTTCAAACCAGATAAGTGCTGTTAGCGCGGCCTTATTAGGACGTAGGTATGGGAATAGCGAGGGTGTTCCATTGCACCTTTTATTTTTTACTTCCCCAACCCTTTGTAGTATTATCTTTTGGATTTAAAATATGAAAACAATGAGCCCCTCGAATTGAGCTACTTAAATTTGTGTTTCTATCTATGTACGTATACAAAGTTAAGTTCTTTTTTAACTCGACACTGTGTCATGCCGTACGCATGTTACAGGATAGACAGAGGGAATCTTGCGTTTAAATACTTCGTCTGGGTCGCTTTGCCTGGTTACCAGACCGAGGAATTGAAAATATTTTATTTATAAATATTGAGTGGAAATTCGCGTCGCATTTGCATTTAGACAATGTGACGCTGCGCCGCGACGGCCTCATTAAAATTATGCTTTTGAAATAATTATTTTAAAGTTTAATTTTAAAGAAAAGAGTCGCTATCGTTGGTTGTTAAAATACTTGACGAGTTGTCTGTATTCACTATTCTGTCTTACAACATACACACAGTCACTGTCTTTAGAATACGTAAAACAATCAATACGAAAAATCAATCTTTTGTGGTTTTTGTTAACATTTTGTTTGCCTAATTAGATCAGTTGTTATTTGCCATGGAAAATGTTTCAAGATGTTTTTATAAATTTAATAGTCTAAGTTTTTAAAATACATGTACTTTTGAAGAAATCAATGCTAAAATAAAGTTATCAAGATAAGTACTACTTATACATATATGTACGTATATTAGAAATGATGTGTGTGGTTTTATATTAATTGAATATTCCATGACACAGCCAAGGACGTGGTATGAAAATTAGTTGGCTCGAGTACATATAGACTTTGCTTGTACAATATTTTAGTCAGCATCAGCGTTATAAAGCCATCACTAGCTTTTATCTATGGCCAACATTGGCGTAAGCAGTGGGTATATTTTTGACCAAAAGCCATCGTTTTCCGTTAAAATATTTTTCAAGTCCGGCGTAGTTTGGTTATAACTTAGATATTTTTAAATTTAACGATTTATTCCGCAAAACAAGGTTGCAAAGTTAATTTATTGTCAAAACACTCATTTTTCCATTTTCTGCCTGATTTCTTGGATTTTCTGCCTGATTTTGTTTGGATTTTGAGTGGCGTAACCCAACGCCGCCATTTGTTTATCCAGATCCATTCCTCCCAGTAAATAAATAGAACTTATACGGTTACACTGCGCCACGATTGCCTAAATATTATTTATTTTACTTACATTTTTACAGAATCTCTCTTCTCTTCTATATCTTATATCTGATTATTGTGAACAGATTGAAAACAGGATTTATGTACTTTTCTTCCAAAAATCAAGTTGTATTTGGGGCGAGCAAAGACGAAAACAAAAGCTATTAAAATATAAATATCCTTTAACAAAGTTGCCTGCTCTCATGTCGCCGGAGCAATTGATTATACATTAACCCAGTCTGAGTACCGAACAGCGTGATAGGCTGCGTCCCGCCTTATCGATTGTACAATGCTCTACCAATATTTGACAGTAATTTAGAAGGTTTAGGACTTTACACAAACAAATATATTGAATGATTTACGCTGCTTGATGTATTTTTTTTATATTCTATATCTAAGAATATTTAAGGGATATAAATGAGTGGAAATAAGATCATTTGAATTTTATGCAGGCTTAGCTATTATTATATCATTGTTAAATAACAAAATTGTAACTTTTATATTGAGCTAATTATTTATTTAAATGCTCCACTAACACTTTACGTGATACCCACATATTATAAAAATATATACAAGTTAAGAAGATGGCTGACATGCAAGGTGTTATTCCAATTAAGATAGACTAAGCATGCTGCAACGATGTAATTTTTTCAAAATAGACATTGTTTTAAAATTAGAATTCTCATAAGTTTCTTGCCGGCTCTTCTCGGCAGAACTGTCGTCTGAGCTCGTGGATAGTACACAGTAACATATTGTTAATTCTGTGCTAAAAAAATCTATGCTGTATCAAAAGTGCTTGCAAACAAACGTCTATTTGAATATAAATAATTCAGCTTCACACATTTCGGGAACTAAGCGTAATGCATATCATAACGCCAACTCCGCTATGCAATGGCGCATATTAAGAGCTGAAATTCATTATACTAATATCTATTACTTAATATATTAAATTAAATTTCAATAATTCTTTAAGATTAAAATACCTTACTTAACGTTACAACTCCGCATATAGCATGGTAGGCAGAGAGAAACTGAATATTTAAAATTTAGTTTAAAATACTTTACTTATATCTACTATACAATTGTCAGAAGCTTATAATAGTCTAATATATAGTAGAAAATATTTTTTTTAGACAAAAACACGTATTTGCATTTGTAGGTACTTTTTTTTGAAATGTAGCGTTTTTTTTTAATATGAAGTACTATTTGCTAATGATTGATTACTGAGTCATGTGTGAAATGAGAGCAAGAATGCTCACCGCATTATATTCAATAATATAGCTGCAAACTATAAACGCAAATAATTAATACTTTATTCTAGGTAAGATTTAAAGTTAGGGAGGTTATGTTAGGTTTACTTTTTATTTATATTATAATTGGTAATTTGTTGTAACATTGTTAGAAATACAATGTAAACTATATACCGTCATTTGATCAAGGACTAAATATTTAATGTAAAAATTTTCAAATATTTCTCTGTTCTCTGTATAATAGTTAGGGAGGTCAATTCTCAACGCTAACTTGGTTCCTTAATCCTCTGCGGTCTAGTCGGTCGTAGATAATACTGCGGATGTTTTAATATTTGTAAGATCCGGATTAAAGTATACCTTTTCGGTCAAACGCTGTGGTCAGTGCGGCTTTTGTTTGTAAGATATTGAAGGAGTTTACTGTTTAAACTGGCTGTTTTATATAAAGGCATTATTAATTATTCAGAGCATTAAGGCATTAAGGGCATTATAAAGCTTATATAATATAACATGAATATTTTTATATTAATACCAAGGAAAAACATTGAACTCTTTTTAACAAACATCGTATGAACGAAGCAATATAGACTTTGGCATACCTCATATGGTTAGGTGCAGAAAATTAATATGTTTTTGTAATAATAACCAATGCGTTAGGAATATTTTGAATAATATAAATATACCATACATTACCATATTATGTTTGATGATATACACTTTGTGTAAAGTGACGTACACACGTTGCTATGGCAACGCACATTTCATGCGTCAACGGCTCCTTCATTAATATCAATATTGATCTTTATAGAAACGGCTAATTGTTGAGTAATAATTTGTATCAACCTTTTGATAGCTGAATAGTAGCGTTTCTATTGTCTTGAAATTGAACAAAAGTTCATACTGCAACAGGAAGGTATAGGAAGATGGTACACTAAACTGTGAACATATGTCTGTATGCAATATGTACCTATGTCACAAACAATTAAGTAAAACCCATGTAATTTAATTGTTCCCCATTGATAATGTGACTCGTTGTGTTACCAAATCGATAATGAATAATGATTAATTCCAAATCGCTTACTAATTCAGTCCTAGTTTAGTCACTTCTGTTTATAATAGTTTTTAGCTCCACGCAGTATTCCGCATGTAGCTGGGTAGGCATGGTGGAACCTATAACCGTTCTCTGCTATAGTTAAATTTCCTTACTCCAGCTTAGTACTTAAAAGAAGGTTGTTTGACAACCTTCTGATAAGTATTAAATTAGGAACAGTATACCGTACACTAAATAATTAATATATACTCTATCATACGTAGGTATACACCATATACCAATTTAAAACGTTTCTATTAACCAATTCGTACGATATGCAAGTCGTACGTCTATAACTGAATTTATTTCACTACAGTGCAGTCACATTACGAGAAAATCTCTTACGATAGTGTACTCGAGCTCTTGTCCTACTTGAAAGCGCGTCATCCCATACAATTTGTTCATAAAGAACAAATTGTATTGGATGACACGTGACGCCTTTTTTATAGATAACATATTTTTGAGCCTTTTTGTCATGTAGAAAAAGAAATTGGCTAAAGAAGCCTGGTGGCATGGCTTGAAAGCGATTGTTTACTTACTGAGTAGTTCCTGAGATTAACGAGACGAAAACAAACTGTATAGCTTTATAATATACTATTAAGAATTTTGATTTAAAAAGAGGGCAGTTATAGTTGACAAAGACAAAGCATAACAATGAAATTGTGTCAATCGAGGCAGTTGTTTGTGGGCAACGATACTTATCGCAAGTGAACTACGTAGAATATATGGCGACGAATATTTAAGAAGCATAGTTATGTTCCATTTTTAAAAAAGCCACTTCTTAGTTCTAACCATATTTTACTGTAAGTATACCACTAATAAAACACAGAAAATCAAAAGAAACACGCAAACAATAATAAATGTACCTTATCGCTATAAGCGATCTCTGTCAGGCAATCTTATCATATAGCTAAAACGGTAAGTGCACTGCTTAATTTAAATATTCATATATACATACATAAATATGTAGTTACATTAAAACATCCATAATAAAAATTAGCAAAAATCTGTGTTGTAAATTTACCGTAGGCTAAACAAATTTATCTGAGAAATTATATACACATATAAAAACATTATTGTAGGTAAATTAATTAGGTAAACAAACAAAAGACACTACTAATATGTATGTTTATGCGTATAAATATTATAATTATATATAAATCTACATCTATGCTAATAAATTAAATTGGTATAATAATTATTGGGATAATTGGAATATATATACGGTATATATACCAAAATAACATTTATACAATTGCTAGATGTCTGTCTGTTTGACTGTCACTAACAGGTAGCTGATGTAAGAAGGCGTAACTTACGACTTTATTTTATTAAAATAATATATAATAAGTAAATACGAGTATACTGAACATGTAAAATGTGATACAACATATCGAAACGAACACAATTCAGTAACTTACTATACTTTTTTATGTCGTACATGAAAAAGTATTACTATACTTTTCTTTATATACTACTTAATACTAGTAGTAGTTAGTAGTATAGGAATATTATAAAAGGATGAATTATATTTTTTCAGTAGAGATTGAAGAGTTTAGACATAGCACGTCTTATATTGATGGGGAGGGAATTCCATAGCCTCATATTAGTACAAATATTGAAGGACTCGCCGCTCAGCACTTGTATATTAAATTATTAAATATTAAAACGGAGAACAAAGTAAATCACCCTCCACATTTGTTTGCTTTTATGTGAAGATGAAGCAAATATTAAACGTTGGCAACAAAACAAATACAATAAAATTAAATTTCATAAAAGTTCTTAATTAAAATTATTGAACCTGTTCGATTCTTAGATTCGCAGTCATTTCCACGACCTTCCTTTTCCTATTCCTTTGATACCTTGGGTACACTATGCAATACACCTGGTTGTACTGGTGTGCTGCATTACAATTAAGGCATACCATAGCAACATGGCATTATGTAGCAAATTAAAAATAATATGAATTTAAACAAAGCATAAGCACTGCGGAGCTTTTAAAATGTTTGTGTGTAATTCCCTAAAATTTTGAACAAAGTGATCTGTGAAGTGCTTCGTAAAATGTTACTAAATAGCACTTAGTCATTGTTTATTTGGATTTTATTTTAATTGTTATAACACGTTTAATGTTGAATATTTTACGCCTACTTGTTTACAAGTCGATTTTACTGTGTGGTAATGATATATGTGGATTAGGGTTAAGAGAAAAAGAAACAGAAACATGTGTCGCTAGATTTTTTCTACCAACTCCTTTGCACAAATATATATATATATATATATATATATCTTCCACTTAGCATTATCCCAGCCTATTGCCAGGGTCTGCTTTCCTACTCAGTCTACTCCACTTTGCACGGTCTTGAGCATCCTCAGTGGTTAGTCCATTGGCTCTCATGTCGTGCGTCACGACGTCCAGCCATCGCTTCCTTGGGCGTCCGGGGGGTCTTACTCCAGGGACAGACATATCAAGGCATTTTCTTCCGACGTAGTTCTTAGGCCGGCGCAAAAACGTGGCCATACCATCTCAGACGACGCTCTTGGAGCTTATCCGCTACGTCACGGACCCCAAGACTACCTCGAATGAATGTGTTGCGTATGCGGTCAGCCCGAGTAACGCCACACATCCACCTCAGCATCTTCATCTCCGTTACGTGAAGCTCCTGAGTGTGCCGAGATAATGCTGGCCAACATTCGCTGCCGTATAGAAGAACTGGTCGGATCATGCTCTTGTATATCAGCCCCTTGAGTTTGGGCGGTATTCTGCGATCGCAGACCACACCAGTGACCTCCCGCCATTTGGCCCAAGCAGCGCTAACCCGGGCGTGGACATCGTAGTCGATGCCTCCGGACTCGTGCATAATGGATCCAAGGTACCTGAACTTCTCCGACTTAACGGCTGGCTCAGGCCCGATGTGGATGGTGCTCGAGTCTGGGTTCCCGCAAGCCATGTACTCGGTCTTTGACACATTCAGTTTAAGACCACCGTTCTCAAGCGCACCCTTCCAGGCATTCACTTTACGCTCCAGCATCAGTCGGTTCTCGTCAATGAGTACTATGTCATCGGCATACATCATCAGCCATGGAGGCTGGTCCTGGATGTGAGCCGTGACAGTATCTAGCACTACATTAAACAAAAGTGGACTAAGAGCTGAGCCTTGGTGAACCCCTATTGTAATTGGGAAGGGTTTGGTATCGCCAACAGCGGTCCTAACTGTAGAAACAGAGTCGTTGTACATGTCTCTGATAATAGCAACATAGGATTCAGGGATCCCTTTGGATCGCAGTGCCCACCAGATACACTGACGTGGCACACAGTCAAAGGCCTTCTGCAGGTCTAAGAATGCCACATGCAGAGCTCTCCTCTTTTCCCTGTGTGCCTCCATCAAAATTCTGAGGGCAAAAATGGCGTCCGTAGTGCCTGATCCTGGCTGAAATCCATATTGACACTCAGAGACAGTACATTCTCGGCGGAGCCTGAGGGCGATCACGCGCTCGAAAAGCTTCATGGTGTGACTCATAATCTTAATGCCCCTATAACTACCGCAATCTTGAACACTGCCCCTTCCTTTGTAAATAGGGGTAATAAAACTGTGCCGCCATTGATGTGGCATCGTCCCAGTGTTCAAAATGCGGTTAAAAAGATCAGTAAGCATGAGCACACCACGAGAGCCCAATGATTTCCACGCTTCGATCGGGATATCATCAGGTCCCACCGCCTTGCCGTTCTTCGTGCGTCGGGAGACAATTCCGAGTTTCATCAAGGGTTATTGGAGCAATAAGTCCCAGGTTAGGAGGTGGTTCAGACGGAATACTACCCGGGTGCTGAGTATTCAGCAGCTCCAAGAAGTAACTTCTCCACCTCTCCTTCACAGAAGCATGACTACAAAGCAGCTTGCCCTGGGAATCTCTGACGCAAAGACATTTTGTGATATCTTGCGTCGCTTTATCCCGAGCACGTGCCAATTTGTAGATGAGCTTCTGCCCCTCCACAGTTTCAAGTTTATCATATAGAGGTAATAAACTTTCACTGCGGGCTCTGGCTACAGCTCTTTTGCTGGCACGTTTCGCTGCTATGTACTCCAGCCTGTCTTCAGGAGAGTTGGAACGCTGCCACTCCTTAAATGCAGTCTTCTTATCATGAATCACCTCTTGTACCTTGTCATTCCACCACCATGTCTCCCTGTCCATAATACGTCCTCCCTTAGAAACGCCAAGAACATGCTTACCAGCCGTAATGATTGCTGACTGAGCTCGATCCCAAGCAGTTTCGGTGTTAGTTGATAAATTTTGACTGTTAACCTCTGCCAGAAAGTCGGTCTGCATCGGTCCATTCAGCAACCACCACTTGATCTTAGACTTACGCGTCTCGGCTAATTTCTTTAGCGGGGGTAACAACATAATCCATGACAAGAAGACGATGTTGGGCCGTGAGGCTTTCGCCAGGAATGACTTTACAGTTAGTTACCTTGCCAACATGACACCGCCTGGTCAATAGGTAATCTATTTGGGTTGAATCGAGTCCACTAGCATACGTAATAAGATGCTGCGGACTCTTTTGGAAGAACGTATTCACGATGGCCAGATCAGATGCAATACAGGTTCTTAGGATATTTTCGCCCTCTATATTGCGGCGACCGTGACCAAAACCACCGTGGACACGTTCATACGTATCCGCAGCCTTACCCACGTGACCGTTAAGGTCTCCCCCAACTATGATCACCTCGGTAGATGGTATAGCGAGTAGAACCTCTTCATATTGCTCCCAGAATGACTCCTTTTCGGCCCCGTTACAACCAGCCTGGGGAGCGTATGCACTAATTAAGTTGGCGATAGCCCCCTCAACCAGTACCTTCACCCGCATCAGGCGGTCACTGCGTCGGTCAACTTCGAGGAGACCATTCCGTAGCTCTTCAGATAAAACTACTGCTACACCAGTTTTACCGGAAGGAGACCCAGTGTATATGAGCTGGTAACCCTGTCCGATGTTACGAGACTTATTGCCCTTCCAGCGCGTTTCCTGAAGGAAAGCACACTGGACCCGACGCCTCATGAGTACATCTGTTAGTTCCCTGCATCGTCCGGTTAGAGAGCCAATATTCCACGTTGCAAAGCGGAGTTTCCTTCTGGGTACTATCTTCTTTAGCCGTGTCCGTACTTGACACGGTAGCCCTTGCCCATTTAACACAGGTGTAGGGCGATGTGCCTGCGCGTCGTTTAGCGGCGACGCCCTAGCAGTACCCAGCAACATTTTTGGTCTTTCCATATGAGTGGCTGGTGGTGGCTTTTTAATGGAGCGATTGCCATCTGACCTCCAAACCCATTTTTGTGGGAAAAGCCAAGGATAAGAGGGAAAAAAAAAATAGTAAAAAGGGGGGGGGGGGGGGGGGGGGGGGTAAGGACACCACTTTCATGGATTGGGAAGAAGTATGACAGTGGTGGCTCGAGGATCCGGGGTCGCGTACCCGTATGCCCAGTACCAATATCGGACAGACATTTGGCCAGACACCCTCTGGGTATAACATGGGTACATACATTGGTACATGGGTACATACATACATATATATATATATATATATATATATATATATATATATATATATATATATATATATATATATATATATATATATATATATATATATATATATATATATATATATATATATATATATATATATATATATATATATATATATATATATATATATATATATATATATATATATATATATATATATATATATATATATATATGTATAGGGGGCACCTAATGTTAAGACACGTTCCCCAAAGTCCACGTGTTTCGGTAAGGGCGGGACTCAATGCCGCGCATTGCGAGGAAACGATGAAAATAATCATTCACATGAGGGCATCGTCGCGACACCGTCGCGTGTTGCAGACTAAAATCTATGCCTATCTCCTCTATATATAAATAAAATTGATGTATACACATACGTCTGTGTTTTTAAAATAAACTGTCTTTCATGTGTATAGTGTTATTTACAAGGTACTAAAATACAAAAAACAATCTTAAGATTTTTGTTTCTCTGTCTATCATTCCGTTTGTACGGGCTAATCTCTGGGAAAGCTGAACTGATTTTATAGGACTTTCTCTGGAATACGGAACGGAATACGCGTCGGTGTCGTGACTACGCGAGAACAACTCGCGCAGAATTGCCTTACATCCCTGTAAAATCTTGCATATACATTCATAATTTACATTTATATATATTTATAGATTTCAATATTTTTCTTGAAAAGAGTTTAGTTTATAAAAAAAGTACATAAAATACATGCATATCGTATTATATTAAATCCGAGAACATCTGAGAAGGTCACTAGTAAATAATATAATTGGTAGCTTTTAACAATATTTACATGACAATACAGCGTCGTCTATGCTTAAATATTGCATTAGAAAATTAGGCCAATGACATACATAAATTTGTATTATGTACGGGCCGTTTTGAAAATGAAAAGGCTATTGTCTTCCGCTGTCTATTGTGCTTTGAAATGGAGTGACTTTCCGAGTTTCCTAGGTAAATGCACTGTTTTGGAACTGTGTCATCGCATCGTTGCAACGATTTAGCTCATTTCAAGTATTTACCGTGCGATATAAATTATTCTTATATTAATGTCTGCACTGTAGACGGAATTGGGAAAATGGAGAGTTTCGTCACTAGGTTTAAACATATATCTACCCTGCCATATAACGGATGTAATTTCTCATACAGAAAAGGCATGCAATGCATAGTATTAAAATATTGAAACTAATGTCATGTTTCGTTTTGTTACAGGTGTAAAGCAGAAAGAATGTTAAAAAAAGGTTAGTATAATGGTATATTATAATTTATAAATATTACAAGATAAATAATAAATTAGTATATCTAATTTATTATTTATCTTGTATTATGTTAATACGACTGCCATCGATTCTAAGTCGATTCTTTCTTTAATATGTTCAAACTCTACCAATATATATGTACACTTATTTATAATTATTCACAAGCTTAGTTCTTATTAGTTCAATATATAAATGAAATCTGTATAATTAATTTATTTTTTTAATATTTTCACTTATAATATTCTTTATTTTATGCTTCGAGACATGGTCTGTTGGGTGATAGAACTCAATACCAGAGCGGAGAAATGAGAGTAATTCATTTCCTCGAGTGGGTATCAAACTACACGTTCTACTCTAGCAGTCTGCAATTTGCAGGCAGACGCTGTACCATTGCGTCACGATGGCCTCATCATTTATAATACAAACTTACAAATCAGATTAATGCTCTGAAAAACTTTACCCTCTTTTGAATTTCCTTAAAATGTTAAAGTTGGCTCATAACAAGAGGAATCTTTTTAAAAATTGTTGTAATAGCTATCTTGACTTGAAAATAGTAATTAAGAAATTTGCATACTGTCGCTAGCAGGTTTTATAATTTAAAATGTTCGTGCTTACAATCCGAGGAGGTTTTGATTTGCATGTAATTGTACAGCGGTGACCCGGTAATACTCCAGGAAAATTTCCGAGCCTATTAAAGTTTTATAACAATTATATCGTGGAAAACATACGAATATTTAAAAAAAACGGTTTTATAATGTCTATAATGCTTATTGTAATACATTTGATTTAGTTTAAATAATAATTTATAGATATGTTTTTTTATGTGTTTGAAACGCTTATACTGAGAAGATGAGGTGTATATATTCTCAATACAGATAATTAAATCTGTCTATAAATAAAATACAAAATCTATGAGTAACCGGAGCAAGCAATAAAATGCTCTCTTTTTCTGTAATAATTAAGCTCTTATACTGAATGTTTACATTTTATTAACTTTGTTAAACTATCTACGAATTGTGAATTGTGATTAATCTATATAGTTTCACGCTGTATCCCGCAAATAATAAGGTAGGTCGAAGAAACCAAGAAACCTAGAGTTATGACACTCCGTTCCTACCGTTCCACCTCTCGAAAGACACTGCGTGTTGAGTGGCGGAAGTCAACGCCGCAGCTTTTATTTTTACCAGTATGAAAGAAAATCAATTTATTCATTCTCTCCGAGTGGAAATCGAACCCACCACCGTCGCGTTCACAGTCAGACGCTGTGTAGCTGCGGTGCGAGGGCCCCAAATATTCTTTATCTATACTTATACAATTTATAAATCAGCAGAAATAGTTAATTTTTTATGAGAACGATTTTCGTGCACTCAAATGCTAAACTAAAACAAGGCACTCGTCGCGTTGAAGATTTCTTCCAACTTTTCAATTAAAAACATTTTCAATACAAAAAATTAACTGGTTCTCGACAAAGTTTCAGTACAGCTTTATTTATTTTTACTCTAAACAATGTTTTATCTTTATCATTTTGCATTCTCGTTCTTCTTATTCTTTTTCGCTGTTATTACGAGTTTTACAACTAACAAAAAAAAAATTCAACAAGTATTAAAATTAAAAACGATTTAACAACAAGAGAGCGCAGTGTTGTTAAATAAAATACTACCTTCAAAGTACTACATACAAATATGTGGAAACGGATGTTTCCACATATTTAAGTTTCTGAATTTGGTACAACGTATATTTACTACGTCTATATAACCCACCGCAGTCTATACTAATATTAACTTTCAGTTTGTTTGGTCGAACGCGCTAATCTTAGGAACGCAAGGTCTAATCGAAAAAAAAAAAATTAATTATGTGTTATATACCTAGTCCATTTGTCAAGTACGGCTATATGCTATATTACATCACGTAAATCGTTTATATATGGCCCACTGTCCTTCAGTCAGAGTTCGATCGAGCTCTAGGAATCATGTCGTACGTTATGTGACATATAAAACTAATCTAAACTAAATATTTTAAGACATACATATAAAATGTATAAACATCATTATCTTATTGTATTTATTTCTATTCATTATTTAGTAAATCTTATTACAGTGTCCACTCAATATACAAGATTTTTTTTTTAAATTTTGCGTAGAAAAATATTTGATATAGGTAATGTTCCTTTACAACCTCATTCATGAACTCATTGATTCGCCGGATCTCTTGCATCGTTTGATTTTTTTATGCCGCGTCCTAGCATTCGATTGCATAACCAGAAATCATTTATCTTCCCTGCCATGAAAACCAATATATTAAGTCTCTCTTATAACTCCGTAGTGGCCTCTCGTAGTGTGTCAAAAGTTAAAGGAAAATGTTTAAATTACGCTTTAATTAATTTGAGTTAGCTATCTAACTTTATTTTTTTTTTATTTGTAGATATAATATTGGTTTAAGTTAGAATTTTATATTAAAAATCTTTCTTTATCATTATTATTATTGTACACAAATTGTATGAACGCATGCACGCTGTGTCCGCATCGTGATAAATGCAGTGGTTGTGTACTATGCAATATATATTTTTTCTTTTATTTACATGTTAATGTGATATTTATTTGCTTTATGGACCGATAACACAATAAATAAATAAAACAATAAATAAATAAATAAATAAATTTTACCCGATCGGAAATTAAAATGTTACTTTCTGTCATAGGTTACGGTTATTTATCCCAGTTTCTTCCACATTGCTGTCTTTTGTGTAGTTGTCCAAAGGTTGCAGTCTATAATGTTGTTGACGGTTGCGTTCTAGTTGCATAACCGTTTTACGACGTTGTTATCGAGACATTGATTTGTCTTTTTGCCATGACTGTACAGGTAATGGTAAGAGTACAAAATAAGCTTATTATTTTATTCTTTATTGCTTTTTAAAAACTTATTTCAACGTAGACTATAGTAGAGGTTTATTTATATGGAAGGGTATTTGTTAAAATTTTCTTTTTATTTAGATAGAAAAACTGTAAAAAATGTTGATATCTACATTTATCATTCCATCAGGTTACTCTCACACATACACCTAAATATTACTCTCTGATTTTTATTAGAAGCCGTCGTCTTTTCAAAAAACACTTTCAAATCGATCCGATCGATCGAAGATATTCCTCCTACTCGTGTGTAGCTTTCAACAATACAATCCACATTCAATTAGGTAATTTCAATTAACTATTGACCTGTTTAAATTGCTGTTATGAATTATATTGTTATAAAAAGTGAAGTACTCTTGATGTCAGGCAGGTCGCTCATATAAAATTATTCTACTTTGAGTAATTTTTGAAAAATACACTCGTTAGTTTTGAAGTGCCCGTCTGGCCGTATTCGCGACAATTATATTATTATTTTCACTTCCTCGCTCTTGTAAGAAAATAAAACGCGGCGGTTTGTTCCGCCTCCCAGCACAGAATATCTTGACACAGCCTACCTTGCTATATGCGGGAATCAACGTGAAGCTACTAAAAATTATCAAATTTACAATAATGGGTCATCGCGATCCATCGCTCGTTAAAAATTTTACAATAATAATGAACATGAGACAGATATTATATCATTAAATAATTTATTGTTTTAACCAGTGTATTTAAATCAGAAGGTAAGCAAATCCTACCCATAGAATTATCAACGCGTTTCGAGTGTCTCTTAACGATAGGGTACCTGAAATTCGCTTGGCTAAGAGCCACCCCCCTCATTAATCATCGGCGGCGACAAAGTTGTACGTTTAAGACGTGAAAATATAGCACATTTTGGTGTTTCTGAATTCGGTTATTATATTTTTAGCTTTAGTTTTATATAAATATAATTCAAAGGATTTTTTTTTTTGTTTAGTTAGCATTTTTGAACATAATATTTTAATATACTTATTATGGAATGCTTACAAAGCGTCCAAGGTTATTATGCGATACAATTTTGTATAACATTTTATAATAGAAACATGATAATATAATAGGAAATATATTGAGTAAAAATGTCTATAAACTATACTGTAATATGTTATAAAAAAAACAATTTAAGAAAATATGACTATTATTTACCATACTTATATATTGCCATTTAGTAAATATGTTAAATTTTAAACGTTCAAATAATGAACACAAACGGGCGTGAGTAAAGAAGTGCAGAATTGCCTAAAAATGTTTGGTATAATTAATTAATTGGGTTTTTGTTCAAAATTTGGAGTCAATATTGAAAAGTCCTTCAGCTCCAGGACCACTTAACTTGGGGCGACATCCGATTTGCTTTGAATCTAATAATACCAATATTTTTAATATAAATATTTTTATTAATAACCACAGAGGTTAAATATTTACGGGTTGAATATTTATTTTAGTTCTAGAAACATATATCTTTTTAAATGTTAAGGCTTCGTAAAGATATGGTTGAATATCATGGTTTTGGTTTGATTTTGGGTTTAAATGCCATTTATATCTTCCATATCTTTGGCATTAGACGCTCTCTCTTTCTCTAACTCTCCCACAGTCTCTCCTCTATTTCTCTCTCACGCGCTCCTTTTCTCACTCTCACTATATCTTATTCTTTGTCGCTCTTACAAAATCACGTCAGAGATAAAACATATTTAGTATGAAAAATTGTGCCACAATTTTTCCATCACCCGTCATAGTTTGCCGTAAAATACACTGAGGAAAACTTATTGACTTTATACTGCCTGTTACGCTAACACCTGATCTGTATGAACTATATATCTACTTGAAAATAAAACAAAATTTGCTTTATGTGATATTTTGTAATATTTTTTTATGAGAACGTAAAATTTATATTTTTCACATTTATTTCATCTTTATCCTAACTTCGGTCAAAAAACTCTAAGAGACAGTGAAGTGTGGTTTTACAGCTGGAGTTACAGCCAAGTTTCATAGTATAACGACATAATATTCTCACCCTTATTACACTTATGTATATCACCTTCCCCTGGCCTTCCCCACGTGCGAGTAATGAGCCCCCCTTATTGCTGAAACACGCTGTCTAAGTTAACATTCTATCAAAAGGTTAGTTTGAACATGGACTTTCTAAGGACCTTAAAATATACATATGTATTGTTATTTAGAAGATTACCAATTAGCACCGTCTTGGTATTCCACTTCGCCAGCCTTACAAGGGCACACCCACCAAATGCGCTACAATGCATCCAATTATTTGATAAATAATTTTAACAACGTTGTGGCACGCTTTCTCACCTCTTGTACATTGTACTTGGAAAGTGTCAGTGTACTAATAACGCGTACTCTACCCCTTGGATGTGGAAAATGTCCTTTTCCGAAGCTAACTACTTTTCTCAATAAGAAAAGTAAGTAAAGTATAATATATTTGCAAAAAAATAATAGATTAATATGTTTATTATTATGTATTGTATTACTAAAAAAGATCACAACATTGAATTTTGCTGTATAAAATTTAGAATGTATACGAACGTGGATAATAAAATATATAAGGTTATATCAAAATACCATGCTCTAAATTGAACACCATTTAAGGGCTTAAAAGGTCAAAATCGTGGACACGTAACCTTTAATAAATAAAAAGCACAGATAGTAGGTACCAATCAATTATATTCTTTTAACAAATATTACTGTTCAAATGCAATTTAATAAATATGCTAAATTATTATAGAGGCTTTCCTTTCTTTATGAATATTTGGATAGAAGTTTGTCAAGTGCCTACGCAGATTATAAGTTATAGTAATTCACAGTATATTGTTCTGTTCTTTTACAAAAAATCATTTTCATAAACTAATGCTAAGATTATTGTGCCGCAGTGTAACACTATGGTACAGCTTTTTATTTCGCCGATCTGGTAAAGTCCTAAAAGTCCAGAAAGTCTTAACACGTGTCGCTCAGTCTACCCTCATAATCGGAATAAAGCTAGATATTGAAAGAACCAAAATTCTATAAACAAAAACGTATAAGTTTCAAGTTATATAAACACTTTTATTGTTCTTATCTCCTAAAATAAACGAAAAGTGTCTGCAATTTAAACAAGGAGGGAAGGCCTCGTGACGTGAATTCCAGTGGCACGTACGTAGGGTACTTCACAACTTATAATTTTGTATTCTAAACGGAGCCCCAAAATATATCTCTTTATAAGCTATTACAAGTTCTGCGTATTTTCCTGGTTAAAAATTACATTAGTTTATATATGTACCGGTGCAATAAACAGCTGCCTGAGAGAGGAAATATTGCTGGAAAACGTTTCAATATTTATTATAAAATTCCTTATATCTTTGTTTAACCAGTCCTGTATTTTACATATAATATATTTTAGGTGAGGACAATTGGGATGAATCGCTAAGTTATACCAGATTGTATAAAAAGCAGAAAGATTTAAAAAAAAATATAAAAGATATAAAGACAAGAAGAACGGGGTTACAAAGTATACGCCTAAAAAATTAGAGAAAATACATGTAGGGTATAATTCTGCGGTAGTAGATGTGTAAACGTCGTATTGAACGCGCAATTTTCCTTAAAATTTCAAAGCGAAATGTCTCCAGGGAAATAATTTTCCAATGTAATCTAGCGGTGCGATGGATTACGTAAATTAATAAACGAAATACGAAATATTTACTTCAAAAATGAGTTCAAAGATTTCACCCCAACAAACATACTTACATACATACATTGCAAGTTAAAAATAAATAAATAAAAGCTTTTAAAATAATTCCACAATTATTCAATTTTTTTATTAAAATATATTTAAAATTTATTCGACTCCTGCATCTGTACTTATGCAACCTTTGCTAGACCAGTAAAGGTTTCATTTGATGAAGTTTAAAGCATACGCCTGACGAAGCGGGTACGGAAATAATAATTACTTTTCCTTAATAAAGCTATGTAGTAGCGATCTTAAACATGATCAAATATGACGAAGTAGAGAGGACAGCGCTCAGTTTCTGGATGTATTGTGCTCTACGGTACATTTTACGGTTCACCATGAAATATATGTGGTTTTATATTTTATTTCTAAATTCCTTCCTTATAGTTATTAAAATATATGGATTGGGCAATTTTAAAGATTAAATTTACTTTTGGCACCAAGTTAAGGCGTAAGCGCAGTAACTGAATCAGCTAGAGTAATTAACAACTAACATTTTAATGTTTTAATTACTGTTATTATTATTATGAAGGCCTTAAGGAACGTTATATTCGTCAAAAAGCTTAATTAGCCAAATGCGTCCACAGAACTTTCACTTAACTACTTGTTTCTTTGAGTTAGTTATGTTGAGATATGTATATAATACGTCATAAGTTTGTATGTACATACTTGCGTAGATAGGTATGTTGGTATGTTTACATGCGCAATAGTTTTGAATTTATGAGTTAGACGTTAGATTTGTTACAGGAAACAACAAAGTTTTGTTATTCTTATTATATGGCTACGGGTATGTACATACATAATATGTGTGTCGTAGCGCTTATTTGTTTATATAGGTGCTGCTTGAATTTTGTTTCGGAATAAATCATATTGCAAACTTTGTAGGGGATTTACCACGTATCTAAATTTATACGAAAATATTTAAATAATATAGGTACCTATATATTCATTATTATTTATTTAAATGAATGACAATTCCAAGAAGCGTGGGTTCCAAGAAGGGTACGTTAAAATTTTTTGCGTTTCCCAAAAAAATATTATACATATTTTGTATAGTTATATAATAGAAACAATTTTATGCAAAATTAATACAATTTCATTTTACTGTAAGAAACATAAAAGCGTTATAAAGTCTGTCGCTGGAATTGCGACCCCACCGAGAGACGCACTAATTGGCAAAGTGTTAGGTCTGTCAAGATACCACCCCGGTCACTCAGCAATTAGCTTGCATCAAGCGAAATTAGATCATATTCTATTCATTTTAACTCTCAATTTTATTAAACGCTGCCCTAGTCCTTGATAACGCTCAGTCAACCCCTTTAAATTTATTTCACGACTCCGACTCTCTCAATTTTACTATTCCGTACTAAACTGTCGGTAAGTTTTAACAATTTTTACTTTAAAGTTGCCCTCTGTTCTAAGTCTTTCCATGTAATATGGGAAGGTTATATTAAACTGTTTCAGTCTAGACAAGAAGCCATTATTCTGCTAACTCCTGTTCGTAAGTATGCCCGTATAGATTTTAAAATGTTAGTTAAGCGAGGGCAGAAATGTTAGTTTTAAAGAAAATTTATGACTTTTATCGGATATAAAAAGTCTCGTATGGTAATTCCGGTTATAGCGTTGATGAGAGATCATGACGTAATAGACGGTGGTCTCTGTACTAAAATATATTCAACTAAAATCTATTTCAAACATCCAACACGAATAGAAGAAGTATAAACGGCATTGATATGACATTTAATTCTAATTTATCCTCCTAAATTAGAAAGTTATCGGTTAAATTGTCATATCGGTTGTGTGCCAAGACGTGCTGTTTTAAGAAATAGTGACCTATTCATTCATCCATTCGTCAGCAAACAAATACTATTGTCAAAGTTGTTCCTTTTAATATGGTTAGCATATTAAAATAAATATTATGTCGTGACACATTTTATATAATATGTTTTTATTATTTGACATTATTTGATTGCTATTGCTTGTTTATTTTTCAGTCTTACGCATATAACAGGGTAGGCAGAGACGACCAAGCGTGATGACACTCCGCTTTCTACCTGAATTCGAACTAATGGATTTTAAGTGGCGGAATACAATGCCACCGACGAAAGTAATTTATTATCCCATGTAATGGATCAAACTTATAATCATTGCATATACAGTCAGATGCAATGCCACACCGGGACGATGCATATTTTACATTCAAATATCAGTAATAAATGAAAAAATAAAATATATATTTTTTTTTATAAAAAAGTCCAATAAAAGATATTAAAACATGTTTATTAGTATCTCCATTGAATGTTAGGTATGTAGAGAACGGAGTTAGCTATCAAAATTACAAATACATATAAATAACAAAATAGTTGAAGGCAAATGCTATAATACATATCTATTATTATAGATAGATATAGTCACATATACTCGTACTGCATTCAGTATTCTCAACAGAGTAATAAGTTGAGTGAACATTGCTTGGCAAAGCAACTTAAGATTCACTGACAAACAGCAATTACTCGAGATCATGAATAATAAACAGGTAGACTCTCTCGGGTAGGGAATGGATAGGACGAAAATTGTTCCATAACTACTGAATTGGTGCTATTAGTGACCATAAAATGTAAACGGCAGTCTTGTGCAGTTGTGATCAAGTAAGTCTGAATAAGATGATTATGGGTACAAATTTCAGTATAGAAAATTTACCATTCAAATACACGTGTTTCTTTGGCGCGAAGTTTCCACATTCATCAAATACGTTACATTATTTATATTTCATGCATATAGAAAGCAAGAGCGTCTAAACGTTAATGCTAAACGAACGCGAGATAGCGTCACTACCCACACTTTCCGCTCAATTTCTAGAACTTTTCATCTTCTATAGTGGAACCCAACTTTGTTTTGTCTCACCAGAGAAGAAATAGAAACACATGTTACTATATAATAATTACTGTCAAGTAGACTTCAAAATATATAAAACAATTTTCTTTATAAGTATAATAATTTCCCTGAGTGGGTGTACTGGCTACATCACCACGATAATATCTATTATAATATTTTTTTATTATACTACAAAAATGTCCTAAAGAAAGAATGTTGTAAAAGAGATCAATCGTAACTTTTACTGTATAAAGGGAAATAGGCGTTTTTACTACATTAATTATTTTATGACTATCGCCTCCGTAGTACATTTCTTTTGTGAACAAACACCATCGTGTGTCTATTAGATTATATGATCACTAGCGTTCAGACTAATACTACATTGTGTTCTTATTTATTTATTAAAGAAAAAGAAGTTCTTGCTGTCTATAACATTAAAAGAATAATAGACTTTAATAGAACTGTCAACCTGCTGTTAAACTAACATATGGAATTAAAGAATATTTGTTGACTATGACATTGAGTTTCACCACACAATGTCTCGATTTCGTATGGATAGTTACAAACCTAAGCCAAAAAAATACTTTAATATTAAATCATTTTTAAAAACATTTAACGTATTGCTCTACTGTTACTATCATAACGTACTGTCATAAAAACCAACGCATAGGATGAAATTAGCAAGCAGTAAAAGAGAACATTTCCCCGGAGTATTTAAAAGAGCAAATTGGCGACAAAGACCCAGGGTTAGGCGGAGGCAATAAAACGTTCTATATAAATATAATTCTAGGTTCACACCAGGCGATAGTCGGCGATTGCCTTATTTTAAGCTAACTTTTGTGAATATTCTCGCCTTTGTTAGTTTATTTTGGTGTATTTTATGCATTGAGTTTCATATTCATTTAAAATTAAAATATTTAGTTATATTAATTTTAATAAAAAAATGTGTTATATATTTATGTAACGAATAACTCGATAAGTCCTTAGTAGGCCGCGTTTAACGACTCAAAATCCCTTGAAACAACAACAAATAGGCAAAAAACTACAGAATGAAAATTGAAAACCCAAGTCTTCTGTCATTCCAGAATACATAATGACGTGTTCATAATAATCGAAATGTTGGCTAATATAAAGTAGTCCGTAGTGTAGGTATATCGATTTCAGCGGCCACTATTTTAAATAGACAAATAAAACTTAATTATCAACTTCCATTATACAGCTCAATATACCTACAACAATTACATTTACAAACTTTTTATAAAACTATGCCTACATGTTTTCATTTGTAGACTAAAGCGTGTAGTAAGTACGTCGGCAATTAAAGTGTTAATAGCTTATAGAAGTAAGTTGGTCGTATCAATTCACAATATTATTGATCGTACAGCCAGCTTGGCAACGTCAGCACTCGTGCCATGCGGTATGCCCCACGCTCTGTCGCCTCAGGTTTTGTACGAGGTTGCATTTTTCCCGAACAAAAAAGCTTTAAAGCGACGTTTTTTCATACTTGTTCACTTATTTTACTTTGTCACTTGGAATTCTACAAGTAGTTGTATTTTGTGTTGTTTGTTTGGTTTATTATAATGTGATATTTAAGGCATTATGGAATATATTAATTTACTGATTAATACTAGACTTCTATGATTATAACCATGTATTGGTTTTTATTGTATAAATAAACCGTCATTAGTCATTTTATTACAAATATATATAAAAATTTCAATTTCGTTATATTTCTACAAAACATTTGTATAAATAAATACCTTTCACAGTAGCCACAATGCTAATGTAGAATCGATTTTGTTTTTGGCAGCACGCGCCGTGTAACGTGGCGGCTGGCGGCATGCTCCAATATGTATTCCATAGATACGTAATATGCGTAAAATACTATTTATAACTGGAATATGATATTTTGATTTACTTGACTATGATAAATATTAAGCTACTATATCCAATGTAATATAATTAGGACTCAAATTAGTGTTCTGCTTGCGGCTTCGTCAGCTTATACAGTAGGTAGTAGGTACCTTTAGGCTTTAATCAACAATATTAGTATTGTAAGCATGTATTGTAATATACATATGAATCTTTCTCTTGACTAAGTGTATCAATTAAAACCACATTTAAATTCGGTTCGTAGTTTGAAAGATCTAAGCATAAGATTATCGGTGGAGAGCAGCTTTAAAAAAGGTAAAGATTTCACTCCATATTCCTGTTAGAGATGTAATACAATATTATTCTACATATTTTAATATAATTCGTAGATTATCGCAATCTTTTAGTCACTGGGTTCGAATCCAAGTGTACGTCGTGAAGGGAACCTTAAGATTAACTTTACCATACGATCGTAACATCTACTGTATCAGTTTTACTTGTTATATACACAATTTATAACGATGTTCATATAACGAAAAGGCAAATCGGTCAAATATCCCACAAAGCCACCGGCCGACCTCGTTACCATTGTTTAGTTCTAGATTTATTTTAAAATTGTGATATCTCTTAAGGTATTCATTAAAATTGTGATAAATTAAATACTTCTGAAATTTATGTAAGTAAGCTCTGGTCTGGGTAAGTAAGATAAATGATATTTTTTGTAATATTGGCACGCGATATTATAACTTACAAAAGTAAGACTTTTTCCCCGTTTTTACGACATTTTTCATGGGTGCTACGATCATAGCGTAATGTTATAAAATCTATGTTACTCGCTGATAATGAATGTAGCTTTATATTGGTCCAGTAGTTTTAGAGTTTATCTATTACTAAATTTTTCTTATTTATTAATTGGGAATTATTGCGGGAATTATTTATTTTATAACCTTTCTTTTGTACTCTGTAAGTACATTGTGAATGGACAATACGTATGATAGTATTGGTCCCAAAGCTTCTTTTTGTATAGTATTATGTAGTGTTCACTTAGCCCTAAATACTTAAACTCGCAGCAAGGTTGCATTAACAACCAAGAGGGACTAGCATTAAGTACCTAACTGGGAACAATTAATGATTAATGCAATCAGTCCTTGTTCTATTGACAGTTAAAGTATTGTTCTCGTTCTACCATCAATCGGAGCAAACAGGCACAACCTTAGTAATTAGTATGTTTGTTTTCTACTTTATATCTTAGATTTACTGAAATTGCGTTTGTTTTTGCTTCTTTCTTTCTTTTTTTTAATTGAATTTTTGTAACCAGACAAAACAAACCGCTATTATAAATATACTTAATATTGCTCCGTTCCCTCCGTTCCGCTATAACTTTGTATCAGAGCCGAGCTCGAGTGGGAGTTGAATCCGCAACCATCGTCGTAGACCATCTGACTATTACCGTTTAGTGGTGGGCCGCTGTGCAACGACATCCTCATATAACAGCATATTTTCAAAATATCCATAAAAGACTAAAAGTAATATATTATTCCTTCTAAAAGAAAACGCACATGTAAGCTAGAAGATGCTATTACAACCTCGGTCGGTGTCCGTTTGCCTTACTTGGCCACGTTCGACAGCTGGACGTTTCTGTGGTATCGCTGACAGGTGCATTTTAGTTACCAATAGATTTATTGCATAGATATTGTTGAATCATATATTCTTTGGTTGAATTATATATTCTTTGGTATGAGAATGTAAATTAACTGGCATATTTAATAAAACAAAATCTACTTTAAAAAAACTCATAAAAAATGGCTAAACGCTCACGCTGAACGCTGTTTAGTGGTCATAACGATTGGTTCGATTGCTTCCATTAGGCATGGGTTCAAATCCCGCCGCGTTCAAATTTATATGTTTACTTTAAGTATTTTTTCTATTCTTAGTGTGGATTAACACTTTAAAGATCAATAAAACAAAATCTTAATTGTATAGTTATTTCTTCTTTATCTTTCAAATGGTATGGTTGTCAGATCCTAAACAGACTATCATATTATTTGATGAATGATGAATTATTTAATTGATGAACCATCACCAAAATTCGTCAAAAGCATTTGTTTCATTGGGTTCACATGAAATTCCGGAGTTGTGTGAAATTATTAACTCACATTTATGAATTAATTGTTTATATTGTTAAAATGCATGTACACAGGTGCTCTGCGGATAGTGTAGCGTCATGCTTTACAGGTATTATATTTTTGAAGAATACTTGCATGTTAAACTGTTAACAAAAGAATATCATCTATAAAATAAACATGGAACCTGTAATGGTGTTTCGATGTGATCTTATGGCGCTGTTACATGGGAATATAAAGAGTAGTGTAGAATGAAAGTGACCTAGCTCAAAATCTCTGTAACTTTCCTAAACAAACTTTCCGTAACTTTTTTATAAGCTGATAAAAATTAACTTAAGAGTAATTTATCACAAATTGCATTTTTTTGAATTATGTCGCTTTCTAATTGATTGAGTTTTCGAAGTGGAAACAATAATTTAATATAACAAAGTAGTGCAGATTCAAATCCTGTACTCTTATATCATTATAGCTCAAATATATTGTTTTCAACATTCAACAAATAAAAAGCAATGATTGCTAAACGAGTGGCGTTGCCGGTAGAGGCGGCGGTGGCGTGACGGCGGCGCCGGCGACATGAGCTCGTGCGCGCTCAGGGACGCCTGCGGGCGACTCCACGCCCGGCTCCGACACCGGCGAGCGCATCACCCGCCTGTTCCCCAAGTGCAGGCCTAAGATGCAGCATCAGCACGACAGGTTGGTTTGTTGCGATTTGGGTCCTAGATTTAGTTTAGATAACTTTAGTGTTGGAGTTTAGATGAGACTTCATTTAGCTTCTTGATGAAGATGAACTGGCTGATCCGTAAAATCTTGGATTGACAGGTTAGTTTTTGTTAAATAACAAATTATAAATTAGTTTTATTGACTTATAAATTGAATTCTATATTACAATTTGGTTGCTAAAGCTAATTAAGCGTTGCATTTTGTTTAACAATTTACTTGTAGTTACCGACTGGAACTAATTTAAACTAAAATCTATAACTTGTATTCATAATTTATCTTTCCTACCACTAATACTTCCTTCAATAAAACTTAATTAATTATCCCTAGAAAACCGCCTAATCTTCTAAGACCGCGACCGTTCCATTATCGATCCATTACCTTTATAAGCCGTAGCTGAAAATGAGTGTAATCACTGTTTCGCGTGTCGATACCCAACTGCCGCCGCACGTAACGACCTACTTGTTTCTAACTTTCTGATTTCCAACAAACCACAAGGCAGGCAGGGGGAGCCCTTTAATCAGGACGTGCGATGTAAAATGCACGTCGCCATGTTGCCCTGTAATTTGTAGCTTGTAGCTTGGTTGTGTGTTTTATATAGGGTGTTTTGTATGGGGAGCTTTTATTTTATTAGAGCGAATGTATATTAATAGATGTAAAGATGCATCAGATAATCGACTGGTAGTTGAACGTGTAACGATGAACGTTTCCAAGCACTGGCAAAATTTTACTTAAGCGGTGGAATCTTTATTCTTTATTTTTTTTGTTTCAAATTGACTTCGTAGTTTATATGACACCTACGATATGAAATGAAATTGGACCAACTTGAAATATATTAGCGATTCTCGTGCAGCGTTTGAAAATCAATTTATGAAAAAGGACATATATAGAACCTGTAAATTTTATAAAATAAAAAAAATATATATTTTATAAGTAAGGGTAGCCAGTCCCCTTTAAATTATTAATAACATTTTTTTTCTCTAACCTAGAAATCCCTACTAATATGCTAGGTGGCAAAACCCATCTTTGCGCTTTGCTTAACTGTATATTATATTTTGTACACAACATTCTTTGTTCTTAATCACTTTAAATAATTTTAACCTATTTTTAACATAATTTTGAAAAAGTAAAGTAAGTAAGATACCCACAGCTTTAATATTCCAACTTAATCTTACATACCTACGCGATGCGAACCGATAACTATTGCATCTATGTAAATGTATATACTGGTATCTATGTAGGTATATAAGTATATATACATACGCTAAATGCGCTATCACAATATTAAAGAATTAACGTATTCCTTTCACGGTATATAACATACAAACGTCGTAACGCTTAATACTTTAGGACATAGCTTGTAAAACTTACTTTACAACATGAAAAAGAATTGGTAATGGCTTTTTGGCTTCACTCTACTTAAATCTTGGCACACATTCAATGTATTTGCGTCTCTGTCCCATTAAAATAGCTACGTCGGTTGCGTTTTTCCAGATTTATGTAAGTAGATTTTATTAATGACTAAAACTTTCGTTAAGCGCTGCACTAACAAATTACGAATTCTACTTCATCACTTAGTAACGGTCGCATACGCTGCCAACTTGATGTATGAGTGGAGTTATTATCCGGTGATTCATTTTGTAATATTGTTTTATCATTAAACGTAAGCTTAGCCTTGTTTGACTTTAGCTGGAGCGGTACAAACTAGCCGAGTTTATATTTTATAAGTACATTTTTTCTTATTTATAGGATTTTTTTGATATTTTATAATTTAGTAACATATAATTGTATATTAAATATAGCTCAATCTAAGACTTTTGCTTTCCTTTGCTTTACTCATGCGTATTAATTCGATGTTATTTCCCCAACGTATACCTACATTATCTTTACTAAGATATTAAAAAACTTTAGAAATATTATAAGTAGTAATGAAGATTTCCAAATACATCTTTTTAATTCCTTAATGTACACCTATTCATGTATAACTGCATAACGCAACCTGCAACATGCATTACAAATTGCATACTCATTTCACTATGCATTGCCATAATTTTAATGAACCTTGCATATAAAATTTCGTAGAATTTTGTAGTTTGTAGGGTTTGTACATGCGCCACTTATGTTACATAACGACATATGTACATATGTATTTTCTAAATACTATTGAAATCCTGGTACAGTAATTATTTTTTCTACCTATTTTCATAATTTCAGTGTTCTAATCGTAACTAAATACTAATAGTATGTGAAAGTACTCTTAATTATAATAAAATTACTGGTTACTTTATACCTCTTAAATACCGAATAATCCTCCCGAATTCGAACCAGAAAGAAAGATATATACACACAATGTGCTACAATTATCGCCTAATCAGAAAATAATTAGAAGCCAGATGTGTTTTTGGTAGTTTTTAAACTTTACAATATCTTTAATTTTCAAATACCACAAATATATTTCTTATATTTAAGTATCTATTGCTCAAGAGCTTCACGCTTCTTCCCGCACATAGCAGGTAGAATATTAAGTTATTCCGTTCACACCTGAGTGGTCCAGCGCCACGGCGTCTGACTGTAAACGCGACCGTTATAGGTTCAATTCCTACTTCGATTCTTGCTTTCTAAGGTCAATAAATTATTTCAATTCCCTCTATGTTAAGAAAAAGGGCGGTGTTGAGTTCTGCCACTCAACAATAAATGTCTCGAAAATTAGGTGGAAAGTGGGGAACAGCATTAGAGATTTCGGAATAAAAAATATTGTTTTCGCCTTGCGATATAATAGGGTAGGTTGGATCAAATGTCAAAACTCTTGACCAGTTTTCGTCTATTTTAAAACATTGACATTGAGTAGTGAAAAAGAAAAGAATACGCGTATTGTGTTATTAGAATAACGACACTTGCGTGTGTGTGTGTGGTGTGTGTGTGTGTGTGTGTGTGTGTGTGTGTGTTTGTTGTGTGTTTATGTGTTTGTTGTTTGTGTGTGTGTGTGTTACACTTTCTCGAGTCGAGGTCGTACTCACAAACCATCGCATTTAAGTCAAATATTGCTATCAAGTAGGTATTGTGAGTCGACATAAATATCAACTTTATCGCCTTTCCTATTTTTCAGACTGAACTCCGGCTTGGAGGGTCGAGACATGATCAGTGTAAACAACGCGTCCTCCGACGACGAGAGGGACGACCAACCGGTCATTCTCAACACGAAGGGTGGCACGTACAAACTGAGAGACTCTAGGTGAGTCTTTTTAATATTAAATCTGTTTTGTCTGGAATAAAACGACTCCTTAGTCGGGAAGAGAGAAAATAGAACGTCTAATACTGGACATAAAATAATACATAAAGATATTGATTTGGGATTGCTCCAAGATATTCGTTTATGTAGTACGTTTTGGAGGATTGATTTGAGATTATTATCAGTGTCTGTTCGATTCTAAAATTGATTAAAAAATTACTTAATTTTTTTTAAAGTCAGCAAGAAAGTGCTTAGAATCTATGAAAGATGGTAATAATTTAGGTAGGTACAAAATTTTAACAAAGTTTAGTAAAGAAATTGTCTGATTTTAGTATTTCAGATCATTAGAGACATTAAATTAGTATTAGACATGCTACACATATAAAAAACACCTATTTGTCGTTCACCAATTAGTAAGCAAAAAAATAAGTTTCTGGGAAATAGTAAAAAATAAACACCACACTATATGAACTAATAGATGCACGGTATAGTTTTTTTTTTTAAATGAGAATACTGGTATATCAAACTGGCTTTGAACCAACAACCTGCACTACAACAACCTCAATAAAAAGAGGACGCAAGACAAATTAAATAATTCCCGAATTTCCACTCGTTTTAGTTTTGGTTATACTGTCAGTTTGTTATAACTTGTAGCCTTGGGCGAAGCTTATCCAAGTACGAGCGTCACGGATTCTGATATAAACATTTACACAGATGCAAACAGCCTGGCTACAGGCGATGTTACTTGAGTTAACGTTTACTTTATACATGAAAGGACAAAAAATTTGAACAAGTAAATAGATTTGAGTATCTAAAGTTACGGAAGATGATACAGTTGAGTAAAATTCACTCTCAAATACGTCGCATTAATGTTTTTACAATTCTTGATAGGAAAACTTTAACAAATAATAAATATGTTTGTATGACAACTAGTTCATTGCGTTGTAGTACACTGCTACTTATAGCTATTTGTTCAGTTTATTTCTATAGGTATGTGTTATAATAAATAATAGACTAAAGAATTGTGTCTCCTTAGATAAATGTGTGTTAATTCTTGGCCTTGTCTAAGTAGCAGAAGAAAATATAACAACGCTAATAATTTAGAATAAGTTAAGTAAGCTAAGTACAAATTATATATATTAATATTTCTAATATGGCATTATTTATAATTTTAATTATTACTAATTAACATAATTGGTTCTAACACTTTAACATTCCATGCTAATAATAGTTGATCGGTTATTTTTAATTTATATTGTACTATATAGCAATGATAATGATCTAGGCAACTCATCGCAGGTTTTGCATAAAATGTGTATACGTCTGTAACCGATAGGTGACACAGAGAACCTCGTCTTAAGACACTCCTTTCCGACATTACGTGTAGGTATGGTAGAATTCAATAATATATGTTTTTAATGTAAAACTGAACCAATCCCTAACTGTAGCTTGAACCCACAATCATTTAGCAGTCAGACAACCTTCAACTCTACGACGATGGCATCATTTATATGTATAAGATATTATCGCTGTAGTTTAATCAGATATCGTGTCGTTTGTTCCGAGACAACTTTTAGTATTCCGCCCACGCGATGTTGCAGCTAAAACTTTATCGGTTACAAGCTCCAAGTTTATTTAGGTCTTTGATCGGACGTACAAATTATACCAAGGAAAATGTGTTTTAGGTAGAAAGGAAAGATTTGGTCAACCTCTTATCTTTTTCTATTAGCTCAGTTTTAGTATATCAATATTTTCCCCCTCAAACCCATTCATATGTTTGCTGTTACATGTAACTTGTTGTCTTTGACGTGCCTTTTCTTGTAACGGCTAGTTTGACGTTTTATTACAAGGAGATCATCTTACATCAGGAACTTTATTTTTATATCGAGATTCCGTATTTGCACATGTACTATATTAAATATATTTTATTGGAATAGGTGTAATAAAAATTGACGATCGTCTGTCGCTGTAATGATCATGTTGCTTAAGATAGTGTCGACGAGTATACTTAAAGAGGGTGGTTTTCGTTAGGGGAATTGATTTTATTGCAATATTAATTTGCGCTTCGTCATGTTACAAAAACTCTAAACAGGAGAAATAATATCTTGTATACTGTATGATATGCTTAATTTTTAAAATTTTAATATACGAAAAAGAGTATTATCTATTATTTCAGTAGAAAAATTTTATACTTATATATTTAAGTAAAAATTGAAGCGGTATATTTGTGGACTGATAGCTAGTTTAAAAATTAAAAAGTCTGAGCCTCAAATTAAAATGAATTTCTATGAAATTCACGGTTATCTAGGTGCTGGCAATTTTAAGAGTAACGTTGAACAAATCTTAAGACCATAAAAACGTAAATTCACCATTATCCGTAAAATCCATTTATATATATTGTATGCTTAGTGAAGTGAAGCATATAGTGAAGCATACCCTCAACCACTCCTAACCAGACCCGAGCTTAAATTATGGACACAAAGTCTATCAAGTGACTTGAAACATCATCAAATTCGTTCTGACACGTCTAAAGTACGTCTAAGTATTTTTACGTAATGACCGAGTTTTATTTTTTAACAGAATAATTGAAATAGCTGGTGGTAGAGAGCTGTATTCCCAAAGTCGCACAAAAGCGGTGCGCAAGTTGAGGCACAGTAACACACACAAGCACAATCTGAGGAACAAAGTGAGGTCGTTGACCAAAGATACTGTTGATTATACGGATAATAATATCAATAATGAAGTGAGTATGGTGCATTTCACTTTTATTTATTATCTTTACATATTTTACTTCACATTTAATTGCGAACTTTGTAGCTTTATTAAATAGCTTGATGGCTGGCTGGGACGTATGGCTTAGTGGTCAGGCTGACTGAACGGTTTTTAAGAGGCGCGGGTTCTAATCACACTACGTTCAAATTTTTATACGTATTCTTAAAAGTTTTTTGTCTAGGTATCCTTGGTGTTGAATATCATTTTAAAAATAATAAAAAAAAGAATAAAATAACTACCAAGTGCTATTTGAACCTATAATCACGTGAAGTTAAGCTTATGACAACTCTTAGCTTTATGTTAACATAATTATAATTTAAATTTTAACTAAAACATGTGTGCTTAGCATACTTCATTTTTGTCTTATTTCTAGATATCCATACACAGAATAAACAATGAGCCCAAAAAGATGATATCTCGTCACACGTCGCCCGTTACGTACACGAACGGCGACCGCGAGCCTATTATAGAACAAAATACTATGGGCATACCTAAAAATAGTTCTCCCATACTGGACCCCCACAAAACTAATGATGTCAGCGCAAAAAGCAGTCCAATAGCCGTCGTGGCCGACGGTGAAGTTATGGTATTCGATGAAAACGATGATTGGAAAGGTAATTTTGATAGAGATTTTTGGTTTATTTTTTAATCGCGTTTTATGAATTTTTAGCAATATGAGTATATATGTCTTATTTTCAAACAATGCTTTGCTTAATCTAATTTAATTTAATTAACTTAATTTGCTAACTTACCCTTTTTTTTTTTTTTTTTTTTCTCTCGCTGGGAAATACTTTTACGCAGACCATCCCTGAGTAGGACACTTGTGTCCTACAGAGGATGGTACTGTGGGACTCATCGAACCCGACACTACCCACTAAAACCCAGCGGAAACCCTCTCCACCTATTGAGATGCTGCAGGATCGCTTGCGCATGCCACTACAGCACCTCGGTGGAAGGCCCACCTAACGTGGGCCACTATCGCCTTCGGGGAGTCCCAGTGTATCTTCCAGGGCGCCCGCAGCCTCGATGACTTGCGGGAAGATCTTCATGACCTTCCTGCAGTAGCTCCTCTAGGGTTAGGGAAGTTGGAGATGCGCGTACCGCCTTCTCCTACCTCCCGGTCTACGACGGCGGAGCAGATCTGCATCCACGCTAAGCTCGCGCGCACGCTCCGCGGCCTCCTTCTGTGCGATAACAGATTCACAGAAGGAGACTGCTACGGACCAGTTCCTCTCACTCTCCAGCATGGCTTCCATCATACTAGACAGTGAGAGATCCCTACCCACTACAGCCATCAAGGCGTGGCGTTGCGGAGCCCAAGCGGGCTAACTTACCCTAAAGGAACTCCACTAAACTATGCACTTGCCCAATCGGTTATTTCGACTAATCTATATAGTATTGTCTATTGGCTTATTGCCACAACCCTATACTTAATTGGATCTGTGAAACTTTTATAAATTTTGAATGAAGGAACATGTAAAGTATTTGAGTATAAAATATCATGAATATGTTTAATTTTAAATATGTCGTATTTATAGAAAATAAGCTATTTTTGTTTATTATTTTTTATGTTGACGAACCTTTCGCACCTTGCATGCGAGACAGAGAGAGAAAGCTTTAAACAAACCACTTTACTTCTGTTTAAAACTTTACATGATATTTAATCGAAATGAGCCCCGCGTTATTATAATTATTATAGGAAGATTTGTTAATATCTCCTATATAAGTATACACCCGCGTATAATTAGTGTTTCCTATAAGAAATATATATTTATATATATTTTTTTAGACTATTGCTTTTTTATGTTGTATTTGTTTAGCAAATATGTATGAACTTCATCATTTTCCTTAAAATTTACTATTTATGTTCAAAAATTTACATCAATATTTGTTGTCAATGGCTTCCTTTTTGATATTGGCTTAATTGTGATAGAAAGTTTACATTCAATTCCCACCGTTACATTTCTACTAGGTCTTCTGGTCCCGTATATTTTGGTTAATATATATAAATTCCATTATTTTTTTGGTAACTTTGAACATATATACGCCTATACATCTTCCTATAACTAACCAGTCACTAACGTTATTTTAATTTCACCACCCCTCTAACCATAACTCATAAACATTTTTCTCTCTCCTTTTATTTTCAGTGATATTGAATTCTGTGTCCCTAGGTTTGAGAATGGACCCGGACGCGACTGACGATGAGATCGATTTAAGTGTTAAAAGGACTTTAGACAATATGAAAAATGGTGATAGTGATGTGTTGAACAATAAAAGTGAGATTAGTGATGATAGTGACTCGACACGGTCCAGGGAAGATGTAAGGCTGAGTGAGGGGAGTCCCACGGGTATCTGGTTGTCCGGAGATGAAGACAAAAGGGTCACTAGAGTGATCGGGGAATTGCCGATTGCGGAATACGAAGGTTCGCCACGAAGATATGGAATCGGCCAAAAAGCTCAAAGATCACCCAGACCTGGTTTTCCCCAGGTTTGTTTTGTTAATAATTATTAGTTTCAATGATTTTTTTAAGGCACCTAACTATATAGAAATATTACGGTTACAGTACAATTCAAATTGGTGATAAACCACTGAAATAATATTGAATGAGTAAATTCTTGTATAAAATTGATTTGGCAAGGATTTTTTTAATTTCTAGAATACTAAAGATGGGTGAATGTGTACCACAAAATTTAATTAAATAAATTTATACATTTCCAGAGAGTGCTAACGGAGAGCAGAGATGAGACTCCGCCTCCTGGTTCAGCTGCCTTCGACTATTTGTACGAGTTTTCGGAGACTAGAAAAGTTTTAGAGGAATTTTTCAGATGTCCAACTTTATCTGGACAACATAAAAATAGCACAGATGAAATTGTTAATTTTCAGGTACATTTTATTTACCTGGTGTAGGGAAAAGTTGACTTAAGATCAAAGACATTTTTTAATATTTGTTGTGTTAAAGATATTGTGTATTTCAACCAGTATCTTCTTACCCACGATAGCATATTTTGGTTAATTTTAAAGCATTTTATTAACATATATATAGCAGTTAGAACATATATATAGATTTTTCGAATTTTAGAAACAAATTAGAATATATATTGAAAATTTGAATTTGACATTAGAAATCAGGATTTAAATGAGCTTACCTTGATTAATAAAAAGAATGTAAATGTCTAATTACAGGAATTAGATTACGAACTGCGACGGCAAACCCAAGACTGTCCGTCGGAAAATGGTATAGAGGGCAGTGAATCGGACTGGCCACAGAACGAGGGCATCGATTCACCGCACGCGATGAACAATCATACCGATTTCTTGGGATTGCAGGTTAAATTTTTTCCACTCTTAGCTAGTTGTCGAATTTCCTTGTCGTTTTCTCCTGATCGTTCATCACAGATCCGAGATATAAAAAATACATTTACAGTCTCTAGATCAGACATTAATTCGGAATGTGACACATGGTTGGTTAAGTGACAGCAATAATTAAAAGCAAATTGATTTCACACCAAGATATTTTTGCCTACACTGCTAAATATTCAACATTTCGTCCCCTAGCAGAAGCAGCGCACTCGCTTCCCCACGCCCGACGTGACGTCGCTGCAGGCGCACATCCCGCGCGCCGGCAGCGCGTGCGCGTCGCCCGCGCGCGCCGACGCCGCACTCGCGCTCTCCACCGCCAGCGACACCGCCAGCGAGCTGTCCATGGCCATCATGGAAAACGAGCTCGTGGAGATGAAGGGTGAGTCTATACTCTCACACTATACAAATAGTTTTCTAATTTAAACATTTCGGATTATCATTATTATTATATTACTCAAATATTTTTATCATAATTTTATAAATAGGTTTAGTAATACGATATAGTTATTGAAGTGGTTGTGGTTTAATGTGCATATAGGTATCGTATTCGTATGATATACAAGTGACTATTTAAGTAGAAATATTTAAGTGCCAAGTATTGGTGCGAATTGTAGAAACTCGGTTATACGTTACTCTATGTCAATTGTTCCCAAACAATGATCCGGAGACCATCAGTGGTGCATCACCACATGTGCCAGATTAAGGGCCGGAAATGATTTTTAATTTCAAAAGAGTTTTTGCTGGTGGTAGTGAAAATTTTCACAGTACAATATTTTATAAAAAATTTACATCCTGCATATAATAAGACAAAAGTGGTCCCCACTCAAGTATAAGTTGGGAAACCCTGCTCTAGGTTGATGTAATAATATATATATATCTTCACGCTGTATCCCGCACGTAGCAGGGTAGGCAGGGGGAGGGAACCGTAGACAGAAGAAACCAAGTATTATGACACTGTTCCCCGCTTTCCGCCCTTAGAGGCATTGCGTGATGCGTGTTGAGTGCGTGGGAAGTCTATGCTGCGCTTTACCTTGTTGCCAGAGCGAGGAAAATGATCCGTCCCGAGTGGGAACTTTTGAGTTTATAATATAAACAATATTGATGATAAATCACTTGTTGACATAATAATAAGTTAAAAAGGGTATGGACTAGAGTCTTTGTAGTCTCATAAAAAAGTGGTTAAAGGTACCATTTTTTTTATCAGTGTTCACTTTGTGTTTCTTTTGTTTCTATTGTAATTTTTAAATAATTTTATATTTTTTTCAACAGAACCGAGTCGCCGAACACTGCCTATAGTTGAAGATGGACTATCTTCAGGACACGCGTCCGATACTGACAATAACAATCCGATTTTACAGGTATTTTATAATAATCATATATGACTGATATGAGTATATTTTGATAATATTAAAATATATATAGGAAAATATTATTTTTAAATAATAAAATAAATGAATAGTTTCACACTAGTATCCAGTTACATACTGGGCTGAGTGCCAACAACGAGCGCTCATAGTGCTAAGCACTTCGTTCCCCACTTTCCGTGTAATTTTCGAGACATTACGCATTGATTGGCGGAAGTCAACGCCGCGCTATGTCGTGTTACCAGAGCGAAGAAATGAACATAATTATTTCGTTAATTGGGAGTCGAACCCACGATTGTCGGGTTTACAGTCATAAAATTGTGCCTTGGACGATTAAAGGGAAATAATATCACTATGTGCAGTTATTTAGTCGTTTTAAAGAAAAATTGTTGCACGAAGCAATTTAAAGTCATTTTAGTGTTTTTTTAAAGGTAATTTCAAATATAATCATACATTTCTCGTTGCAGACACATTCAGTGACAATAGAAGAAATTGTAGACAGCGGAACTAATACTGACCCCCATATGCTGTCCGATGCTGACTTACATTCCTTAGATCCACTCGGTAAGTAGTTAGTTGGCAAAATTATTTGTACTTTAGTAAATATACTTTATATATTGTTTAATCTCTGGGTATATTTTGTTCAAACGACAATAAATATTCCAAATCCTTCAATTAAAAAGTCTGGTGCTGTTCTTAATTTGTATAATGTTTGAATTAGTTTTAGTTATTGTTTATTATCTCTAAGGGCCCGTTTAAGTATTACGACGAAAGAAATGTATCTTCTACACACTAAAATGAACCGCTTTTTACATATTACGTAACGCCCAAGTAAAGGTATTTTTTAACAATTTACATGTAATTTCTGTTATTTTTTCGTTTGCATCGAAACAAGCGTACATGTATAACTTCCTCTATGTATGTAGTCTCCTTCAGTATAACAGTATAGGAAATTTTAGTAAGCCAAAACGAAAAAGGTTCTTGGAAAAATGCTATATCTAACTTATTTCCTAGGTTTTTATTTAAATTAAAAACAAACGAGCGACCGAGTAACTTATCGTAGCATTTTACAAAAAATACCTTCAAATTGCCTTACTTACTGCTAAATACTTAAACGCCCGATTAAACACTTCGGGCTAATTTCACCGGTTACGGATAAAGAATCAGATAGTAAGCTAGTAGTTAATGCTTTCTACCACATAAGGGCTAATAGATTAAACAGATCTTTGTCTGTTAGATATTTCTATCTGAGACCTGTGAAATCAAAAATTGGTTTTAACTGCCAGACAACGAAATATTTCCTATCTGCGACTTTATCAGCAAGTGATGAAACCGGCTCCCAATCCTAATTATAAAATAGACACAAGATAATTAACAGAGTAAAGTCAATATTTTGCTCTGGTATTTATATTAAAATAAAGAAAAATTGTTTGTTGCCCGGCCAGCGTCGGCGCCCCCGCCGCCCGCGCCCGCGCCGCACCGCCCCGACACGGCGCCGCACACGCCGCACACGCCGCACCACGCACATCATGAGGATGTGTACCCTAGGTACTGTAATATAGACTATTGTTTTTTATGATTTAACTGCTATTTCCATACAATATTAATAAATTAAACGATTTATATTAGAGGCCGTCGTGGCTCAGCTTCAGACTGTCAACATGACTACAGTACTACAATTATGGGCTAGCAATATTATGGAAAAGTTATTAATTTGAAGGTTTATATAAACACTTTTGGCCGTAATATAGTTGTAGCAGATAAAAAATATGTGATGTATTGATTTTTTTTCTCAGAAAAAGGCCATCCTCAGCTCAAAGTACGGAATCAGTCGAAATTAAACCAGCCAGTGGCGATGAAGGTAGTACTAGTTCAGTAATATATTACTACTATTAATAACCAACTCAACTCACAAGTATCACGTGAAAAATATAATAATTGTATATTTTCTATCTTTTATGTGACATTTTTTATGTGATATACATATGTATATGTTCTTTTTTTTGTTTTCAGATGAAGCAGACACAGATTTGGAGACTGATAGACTTTTAGGACAGCAAAGAACGGACGATCAAGGCTTCTTTGATGATAAAGTAAGTTTTTAATCTATATTTATTTCATTTTTAGAAGAGAATTTATAATTTTTTGTATAAAAATTTTATATAAAATTTTAAATTACTCTAATTATAAATACTATCAAACTGATACTTCGTGACAAATAGCCAGAGGATTTTTATATTTTAAATATATACATTTATGTGGAAGGGAATTATAATTATGAGATACTTGGTGGAGGCGTGAGTCCAGCGGTAGGCGCCATGAGGCTGGAATGATAGTAACCATATTGGAAAGAAGCCAACTAGAAATAAAACCTTTTTGAAGATATAGTAGTTATATTACATATTATGTACTATACCTAATGTAATCGAAGAAACCTTGGGACGCGGAAAGTCATAAAGTGTTGCGTTATTTATAGAACAAGTTAACTTAACTGATAACAGATACCCAACGTTTTTAGTTAAAAAATAATATTTTGTAAGCTCGTTCCTTGTAAAATAATTATATTTCTATTTATCATATCGTTTTAATGCCATCGTGGCGTAGAAAAAGAGCGTCAGCAAGCAATGTCTCGAATCCGGAGAGAAAGCGAAGAACGGAGTGTTTTAAAATTATTTTCTCAAAGCCCACACTACTTTATGTAGTGTGTATTTTATGTAATAGTTTTTGAGTTTTGTGTCTTAAACTATATTAATCACCTTAATTTATTAACTTAAAGCTTGCTTTTCGATAATTTATTCTATAAATTTATGTAACAAATATTTAATAAAAATAATTTTTTTTTTGGCCCAATGTCCCCCTGTCCGATATCGAAAAATAAGAGTTTCATGTAAAAAGAACCCATAACCCATTTTAGCTTAATAGTTGAACTTTTTATCTATACTATCAGACCAAATACATTTTATATGCTTGAATGAATTATAACTGTTCTAAAGAAGATGATTCAGTGCGTGAAGTAATTGCCAACTGTATTGCAACGAACGTTTAGTCGAGTAATGTTTGACCTTGCTCTCATATTATACTCTACAAAGATTATTTGCATTTTTACTTATATTTGTCTCTTGGAGACATATTTTGTAAAATCCATTTCTATTATATATTATTTTTGTTTTGATCATTTGTTTATATTGTTTTTGTTTTTGAGTAAGTTATAGTATGCATTTAAGCATCCTTGTTCTCCATTTATTTTAAAGACACTGAAACGTAAATGTTTCAAATATAATTAACACACAAACCTGCAGCTATGACGTATTCGATTTAAAACAATAAAATAAGTAATATCTCATATATTTTTCCTAATCTTTGACGCGGCATTAAGTCACCGCGCCAACCGGTGGCCGACCAGTCAGTATCATATCATTGCGTTAGTAAATACATGTATATCGCACCTACGTATCGATAGTATTATCTATGGGAAATAACAAATGTTACTAAAATTTAATATAAACGCGTTAAGATTTAATATATTATGATGGAAGAAGAGGAAAATAATTGGTTAGTTGAAAATAGACAACATTTTGATGATAATGTCTTTTGTTTGGAGCAAAATAGTGAAAGGGCAAGTGAAATTAATGAAATTTACAAAAATAGTATAAGTGATTCTCTTGAAATTAGCGCGGTTTTAGATTCTAATGATGCTAATAATAATAACAACAATGGCACAGTTAAGGCAAAATTAATAGAGAATGAGTGCTTGAGTGATTCAAATAGTGTTGTGTCGAGTGATGCAAGTAATGAAGGAATTAATGATGGAGAAAAAAAAAGGAGGAAAAAGGTTTGTTTAGTTGGCATATTAGGTATAGGGAGAGACACATCACTATTGTAACAACTTATATTCTAATATGTAATGATTTAAGCAACTGTCTTCCTTCACACTACCCTCTGCATACATATATATATATATATATATATATATATATATATATATATATTATATATATATATATATATTATATATAATATATATATATATATATATATAATATATATATATATATATATATATATATATATATATATATATATATATATATCTATATATATTAAGATGAAGAGTTTGTTCGGCTGTTTTGGTTCGAATTAAAAAACTATTTTTGTATTAATAGTCCATTTATTGAGTAAGGCTGTAGGCTATATAGCATCTCGCTATACTAATAGAAGTGAAGCAACAGTAAAAAATGTTCTGGATTAAAGTCCACGCGGACGAAGTCACAGGCGGCCGCTAGTATTATATATGTTGAATCTTTCTAAAAAATACGTGAGTCGTTATTTATATTGTAAAATAAATATATTGATAACTAAATACCCATTAGTATTATTAAACACGTAGTGTCTATATGAACATTGTTTTATCAAATAATGTTATTATTATAGCATTTATTCATTTGTTTTTGTCGTATCTGTAGATTAGGTAGAAGACGCCGGTGTAACTCAAACATGTTACTGTAATGATTATTTAATTACCTGTTTTTTGTAACTTGTATAGCGCTGCATATTTACGGCCTTAAAATATCGTTGGAAATCGATCGATTGTTTTGTAATTTTTTATGATTTACGCTTTTTTAGTCTTTAAAATAGTCTTGTAAAGCGGGATAGGGTGAGAAAATCTAATGTCAACACACTCCGTTGTCTAAACGTAGTCCGGAGGAAAGCCGCCGTTGTTTTTGTCGGCAAAGACAGTAAAAATCATCTTTAGCAAGAATTATATATATATATATATATATATATATATATATATATATATATATATATATATATATATATATATATATATATATATATATATATATATATATGTAGATATTACTCATTCCAACATAATGCAAACATTCCAACATGTGCATTGTTAAGCGAAAAGATTATTAATATCTTTATACATATATGTACATTTTTTTTTCCCAGGGCTGGCGTAAACCCAAATCCCGTACGGTGATGCCGTCCGGCGGCTCGACGGGCACCAACCGCGACCACTCGCACGACGCGTCCGACCATAGGGACGATGATACACTGCATAATGGGAAGGTAATACATTATTTTTTATCAAGCTTTGTTATCTTTACATGTATTTTTATCATTTTAAGTAGGAAATATTTCAAACCAATTTTGTGACCCACCTTTTGGTATTAGATTTCGGGCATACATATTCGGCTCAACAATGTTAACAATATCTCGTTAACCTGCCATGACGGCTGGGGAGAGGAAATCTTTCCAATTTCTTTTTTTTTTTTTAATTGGAGCAGGCTCAGGAGACTTCCTCCAGCTTATGCCATTTTAGAAGCTATACATGTTATATGGCTGAACTTAACTATGCATTTATCTCAAGTGGCAAATATTGACTGTAATTTTTTTTATTTTTATTGTAGGATAAAGATGGAAAAAAGAAAAGCAAGAATAAGGAAGGTAAGACAGTGAAATTTAATATTTTTATGAACATTTTATATATATATATATATATATATATATATATATATATATATATATATATATATATATATATATATATATATATATATATATATATATATATATATATATATATATATATATATATATATATATATATATATATAATAAATATTTACATTTGTGTTTATTTTCTTTGCTCCCATGGAATATTTTATGGTGAGTTGGAATATTTTTTGTTTTAATATTTCAATATTATGTAGTCAGGAGAGAATATAAATTTTGTTTTGCAAGAAATCATAATGGTAGAAAAAATATGGCGGCGTTAGCATGTGCTTTCTTGCAATCTTACAAATGACCATAAAGAACAAAACAAACAAATAATTTTATTATTTTGTCACCTCTTAAAAAAATATTGTCAATGTTTCTACTTGTACTAGCGACTATACTATACGTAAATGATTTTTTATACAAATTTAATCAAAGTGCTTAAGAAAGAAAGCTTCAAGTGAAATTATAATTATATTAATTGATAAATTTTCAGACCTGGCATCAGTTCTCATAGAAGGAGTGTTGTTCAGAGCTCGATACTTGGGCTCGACTCAATTAGCCTGTGAAGGTCAACCCACTAAAGCGACTAGGATGTTGCAAGCTGAAGAAGCTGTGTCCAGGATCAAGGTATGACCTAGGATACACTTGTAATGTAGATTATTATTATTATATTCTTAAGAAAATCGTATTTTTATGGTATGGTTAAGGACAATACTTAATATCCAATCACAGGGTTTTGTGTAAACTGAGTAAGTTTTTTTTATATAAATGCTCAGAAAATATTTTGTGCATGCTAGTAAGCGTATATGTTGCTGTTAAAGCGTGATCTACTTTATTTAGAAAATTAATGTAACTAACAAGTTTTAACATTTTTGTATTATTAAATAAATATAAATAAATTCCAAATTTAACATAGTCTTTGTCGATAGTATTCTAATTGTTCTATAAAACGTCTAAATTATGGGTAATCGTTGCGTATACCATTATATAACTGGTAAATCCTAAAATGTACTAATGTATGTGTATTATTATTTTTAAACTTTTACAGTAACATATACATGTAATTTAAACAATGGGGGGTTCGCAACTATTACTAAAGTTTAAACCATAGTTTGAATATTAACATAATAAATTATATATAAAATAAGTTTATTTACACCTTTTCGTACCAATATACAGGCATTCTCATGTTTTTAAGTAAAAGGACGTTAATTTGCCCGTGTGAATCGGTGACATACCATACAATACTATATGTAGTACAAACGAGCATGAAATTACTATTCCTTCCTTCCGTCCACGTTTTTCTCGACGATTTTCTTGATTTAAATAAAAAATCGATTAATAATTCGTTTTGAACACATTTTAATCGATATCAAGGAAATCGTTTATATGCTCTCTCTATCTCGCTCTATCTCTGCATCTGTTACTATGACAATATAACTGTAATTCGTCATTTGGTTATTTTAATAATTAAAATCACATAAAATAGTAATATAAGTGTAATATAATTAAAGAAACATAAACTTACCAGTTTATGTTTTTTTTTTGTTATCTTTGATAATTGTACCCAATTTCCAATTTTTTATTCCTTTGTTGAATATAGTATATTTTTAGTAAAGTATATTTTTTTATTTTAGGATATTATTTATATTAGAAAAGATACATTGTATACTTAAAAAAATCATAATTTCAGGTTGCATGTTTATAAGAGTATGTTATCATAGACACCCTTTCCAAACAAAAATGCTTGTTCCAAACAAGGTCAAACCAAGTCTAGTAATTACTTTATAAGTTTGAATCACTTACAACTTGAAATCTTGAAGCTTTGATTTAAAAATCAAACAAGTTGCCTGATTCCTGATTTATGTGATTTTAACAAAAATACTGGATTTTTATAAAAAATGCACGTAATCCTCTTTACCTGTAATTTCATGCTCTCTAGGTTTAGTGTTTTGAGAATGCTAGTGGGATATCCTGTCCTAATGCCCGAATAAACAACTATAGTAAAATAGAAACGTACCTGAGCTCCTGCCAAACAAGTTACGGCCGTATATACTTGGCATTAGAGTATTTTTTTCAGTGTATTCCTCACCCCGACCCAGGAATCGGATTTATTGGCCGGCTAGCCTCCTCTGGATGTTTGTTACTGAGCTTGCGCTTAGCTTTGCTTAACTGAATGCAACCTTTTCCTTTAGGTGGAATATGACGTTTTTTTTTTCAGTCGGTATTAAAAAAGATATGATATATACAGCCTATTTTTTTTGTAATAATCATTTGATATTGTGTTATTATGTAATTTAAGTTTTTTCATAAATCGCCTTTAGATTCGCCAAATCAATATTTCGCTAAATTCTAGTGGTTATATGAGTTTTTCCTACTGAGTATTTGATGCAAGGTCATTTTAAGGTGAGTTAATTTTCGGCGGTTCGCTTTGGCAATTTTTTTTAATAATTCGCGCTTCCAAGCACGTTATTATTCATACACGCACGTACCGCATGAACATACCCGATTCACACCGGCAAGGTGTCCACGGACGGTAGCTTCGCACAGAATCGAATCTTGGTCCTATCCTACATATGTGGATGGAAGGTCGTTAGGTCAGCTTTCATAATGACGAACTCGCTTCTCACATATCATTGTCAATTTGTGTATATTCGAGTTGTTTTGCTTGCTTTTGCAAACGAATTGGCTTGTTGGTGCAGTTTTATATATGGTATGGAGATTTTTAAATGAATCGTAACACTTTTTTTAATAGCGTTCGCAAAATTTTATGAGAATATTGATTGGCATTATGAAGAATTTCTATCGAGCTTTGCTATGGCTTAGCTTATGCCAGCTTGCGCGCCAAATTAATGATATTATAATAAAGACACAAAATTCGATCGTCTCTCATATTAAAACAAGCAAAACGGTTCGGTCGCTGTCTCTTCACTCACACGTCACGAATCTTTTAAAGCTATAAAATTTAGGTCCCCCCACTAACGCTCTTTAAGGTGTTTTTAGTGTTGATAATAAATTTAAAATCGATCTTCTTGACGGCTTGAATAATTTAGTAAATTATAATATGTAACTAAATAATATGTATTTAAAATAAGTAACTAAATTAAAGTAGGTATATTTATATTTCTTTATTTTTTAAAATGTAAAAATGTATTGAAACACCTTAAAGTACGTTAAATCGCGATAACCTAGACATTAGAGAGACAGCAATACAATTACGTACAAATTCCGTAAAAAATACGACGGTATGTGAGATCGCGAGGAGGTTAGCCGGTGTGTCCCGCAGTGGGGCTGCGACGGCCCGTACTCGGGGGTGTACGCGGCGCCCGCGGCTGTCTTCCGCTTGGCCTTCCTCGGCTCTGTAGAGGTCGACGAGGACTCGAGGAGGCGCAAGAAGAGACCCAAAAAGAATATGGTGGAAGAGGCCGTCACTAAAATTAAGGTCGTTTTCAAGTTGTTATGATGGTAGGCTAGTTAGTTAGGTTGTTTATTTGTTATATATACATATATATATATATATATATATATATATATGTATATATATATATATATATATATATATATATATATATATATATATATATATATATATATATATATATATATATATATATATATATATATATATATAATTATTGATATCTTGTCGTATTTATTGGTTTATACGCGTATTTTGTTTGGTTTCTTCATAATAATCGAAATCATTAAGTAATCGTTTGTTTAATATAACAAGGAAAGCTAAGTATATTAGAGTAAAAAAAAGTCTGAAATTTCTGTAGCTTATCAAAATGCTAGTTACTAGATATTCGGAATCGCGTAGTTAATATCGTATACGCAAATCACACTAGCCATCTCAAAAAACTAAATTATTTTAAACCTAATTAATGTGCATGATTACATATACTGCATGCTTTGTATAACATTTACTAATTTGAACATCTGTTCACATGCTTTCATTGGAATGTTTAGGCCCTGGTAAGTTAAAAAGTATATTTGTTTTTAAAATAATTTAGTAAAATTATGTTGAGTGCTTATATCAATATATATAAAACTCTTCCGTTACTAAGTGACTGACTGACAGACAGCGTAAGACAGCATACAGCAGATCCTACTGAATATAGAAGCCTAAAATTTGGCATATGGCCTTAGGTATCATACAGTATGCCAGGGTAACTTGTTTAAACATGTCCCATAAATTTCCAGGCTCCAGAAGGAGAAAATCAACCGAGTACAGAAGTGGATCTATTCATTTCTACCGAAAAAATAATGGTACTAAATACAGAATTGAAGGAAATAATGATGGATCACGCCTTGAGAACCATCTCTTATATAGCTGATATCGGGGACCTGGTTGTCCTGATGGCAAGGAGACGCTTCGTTCCCCACGAAACTGATTCTGATCAACCTAAATTGAACCGTACGCCTAAGATGATATGTCACGTTTTTGAAAGTGAAGAGGTAAGATGGTCTGTTGGTTTTGAAGTATAAATAATTATAATAATTGTCTTTGGAAATAATTAACGTGATTTCGTATTACCGATAAATGGATAAACTGTATAACAATGGTATTCTCATACAAGTAAAATATCCAATTTATGTTTCCTGAGATTAGCGCTATAAACCAAACAAACTCTTTCAAGTTAATATTAGTATAGATTTATGATTGTTTTATTTATTATTTTTAATATTTTATGTATTTATATCTATCTATGTATCTATATATCAGATACTATGTATATTTCCCGTATACAATATGAAGGCTTATTAAATTATAAAACCAAATCATCAAAATTTAATATTATATCGAGGCTCAAGTAGTAATTATAGTCTGCATATGCTTATGATGGCTCTAGAATTAATCGTTTAGAAATATTTTGATTTATACTTGATAATTGTCGTCTGGCTAAAATAAAGTACAATTTACTGGAATCCATGTTGAATAAAATAAAAGTATTGCAACGAACACTATTGCTATAATATTTTTTTTCATTTCTTCTTTCTTAATAGGATCTGTCATATGTATAATATGACCACAAAAATCGATGCAAATTGCTAACGACCTGTAATTACTATTAATCATTATTTTGTTTAGTAAACGTTCATTATTTGACAAATACGCTTGTGTCACATTCAAATTATTTAACATCATTTTCTGATAATTTACTTAAAAATGGTATCAACCGCGTTTCAGGCGCAGTTCATAGCCCAGTCTATAGGGCAGGCCTTCCAAGTAGCTTATATGGAGTTCCTAAAGGCGAATGGTATAGAGGACCACAGTTTTGTAAAGGAAATGGATTATCAAGAAGTATTGAACAGCCAAGAGATATTCGGAGATGAGTTACAGATGTTTGCTAAAAAGGTGAAATGTCCTTTATATATTTTTTTTTACTATTATATATAATTAAAAAATTTACCACTGTAGGATTTAAAACTCGAGCTACTCGTTCATAAGTTTAAATTAAACTTAAGGGCTACATAATATATGAACATGTTACACCGAAAATAAATACTTTTTAGAAAACATACAAACTTGAACGCAGCGAGATTTTATGTTTTTTATAAACAACTCAAATAGGCGAAGTATTTTAATTTCTCCCCAATTCAAAATCCTTTAACTTAGGAACTCCAGAAGGAAGTGGTTGTACCGAAAACAAAAGGCGAGATCCTAGGTGTGGTGGTAGTGGAATCCGGATGGGGATCAATGTTACCGACCGTCGTCATAGCCAACCTGGCGCCGGCGGGCGCGGCCGCCAGGTGCGGACAACTCAACATCGGTAAGAACTCCTTCTGATTGTGTGATCCCCACAAGTAGGAAGGTATAAGATTATAATATATGTATGGATCGATGTACGGAAAGATTTTCCGCCATCTTGTATCCTGTCGAGATAATACAATATATACACGACATGCACTTGATAATTTATGGCACAATATAGCGTGGAGTTAGGTGCTTTCAATTTGGAAATCATGCAATTTGAAAGTAAAAAATCACATTAATTACACAATACTGTGAAAACGTTTTCCATAAAATAGAGACGATGAGGGACCGAGCAATACTAAATGTTATAAAACGTGCTATCCAGAAATCGACCCCCATCTAAATGGTTCACAAATCCTTTCAAACTGTATAATTCTTGTACTTGAATGCTCCCATACAGAGTTTGTTCAGGCAGTTTGATGGCATAATTTTTTTTTAACCAAATTAATATTAATATATAATAATAATTAATATACGAATTGTATCAGAAAAATTTCCTCTATTACTTCATACGTTTTCGAAAAATGATAACACTTCATATAAAAAAGTAGTGATGAAGAAACGGATGTTTTAGTTTACAGTAGACACTCCAATCTGCAATACACACTATGATATAGAATACAAAAGAATACCGTACCTATTATATATTTACTATTTATGTAAAATATTCCAAAAGATAAATTATAACTTCTGCAGGAGACCAAATAATAGCCATCAACGGTGTAAGCCTGGTCGGTTTACCCTTGTCCACTTGTCAGACGTACATAAAGAACTCCAAGAACCAGACTGTGGTGAAACTGACGGTGGTGCCGTGCGCGCCCGTCGTGGAGGTCAAGATAAAGCGGCCGGACACCAAGTATCAGCTCGGGTTTAGCGTGCAGAATGGTGTGGTGAGTATTAGTCTAGAATAGAGGCGTTTTAACTTTGTTGGGGTTCGTTTGGAGTTTTAGCACAATTAACTAAGTTAGTTAATAGATATTGGTGTGTACTTTAAATGTAGTTTCGTTAAATTAACTTCTTTTATTATGGATAAAATTGACAGATTAATATTTAATTATTAATCGCAAAAATCAAAGCTCTCATAACGATGCAATCTGTTGCTGCAGATCTGCAGCCTGCTGCGCGGCGGCATTGCGGAGCGCGGCGGCGTGCGCGTCGGACACCGCATCATAGAGATCAACTCGCAGAGCGTGGTGGCGGTCCCGCACGAGCGCATCGTCAACCTGCTCGCCACGTCCGTGGGGGAGGTGAGTCCAGCGCCCGCTGCGTGCCTTCTTGCCTCTTCCTCTTTACCTCCCACCTCAATTTTAATATATAAAATAAATATTAGATCACAAAGTTAAGTCGTAGTGCTTCTTGAATGAATTATCGAACTCCTTGCTACTTAAGCAAGAATACGCTATAGTTGATTGCCTGTCAGTTACTAAGTAAAAAAAGAGTTTTATATACATAATATATACTTATTAAATATTAAAAAAATGTATATTATATATATTTTTTCATGTGTCATCTTTAAGTAATAGATTTGAATTTTATGGTTCCCGCTCGTTAAAGTTATGGATATCTTCTATAAAGAGCAAGAACTGCAGGCTCTTTGCAGGATAGTTGTGGGTTCGATCCCCGCTCGGGAAAATGATTAATTTTCTTCTCCCCATATGCTCTGTCATGAATACAAAACTCGTAATTGAGTTCCGTCACTCAACCCTCATCATCTCGAATTTGGGCTGAAATCGCTTAAAACCTTTGTGTATTGTAACATTCTATAAATAAAAACAACAATTTTCTTCCACCGATTATAGATACTAATGAAAACAATGCCGACTTCAATGTTCCGCCTGCTCACCGGACAGGAGAACCCTGTGTTCATATAACTCGGTACTAGAACCAAGTGCCTGCGGCGACACCGCGCGGGGGGCGCCGGGGGAGGTGGGGGGGGGGGGGGCGACTACACACGAGTGTTTGAGTGTTTGTCGGATTGTATGCGTTAGTAATCAAATGATAATCCTTGTTTATTTGTTTCTAATGTTTTATTAATATGTATATTAGGTGCATAGATAACAAATATTTATTTGTAATTACACGATTTGAACCGATGTAAAAAAAAATCGTTTTCGGTTTAATTTTCTTATGAATTTGTAAATTAAATGGCCTACCAAACACATATATAATCCGATACTCACCAAGTGTGATTATTTATATATAAATATTTCTTGTTATATAAATATATATATATATATATATATATATATATATATATATATATATATATATATATATATATATATATATATATATATATATATATATATATATATATATATATATATATATATATATATATATATATATATATATCTATATATATATATATATATATATATATATATATATATATATATATATATATATATATATATATATATATATATATATATATATATATTCTTATTGTATGAATATTTGTACTACACATGATATTATTTTTGTTTTGTACAATTATACTGATATACATCTTCAATGTGAATATAATATTGATTTTATTGCATTAATAATTATTACATTATATTAAAACAACACAAATATTGAAAATAAATGTATTTGAAGCTAAAATTATATTAAGTTTAGTTTTTTTTTATTATTAAAAGAAATAAAATAATATTTTATTTTTGCTCATAGTGTATACATGCTATAGTTATCATTTGGTAATATTAAAATGTATTTAATATACATATCGTGTGTAACTGCCCTAAAATGCGTTAAAAAAAAGAAAAGGTCGTTGAACTTATTATACCAAATAAAAAAAAATATATATATATCTATTTATTTAAATAAATAATATATAAAAAATTGAATATATATTAAATATTTACAACATTTAATTTTTTTAAGTTTTCTTTAAAAATAAAGTTCTAATGTAACTTTTTTTTTAATTTTAAGTGTCATAAGACTGTCAACGTCAAAAAAAACTAAAAAGACATACTTTTTTTAAATGTTTCTCATACATTAATTACACTGGCAGCATATTTTGCACAAAACCTCATTGTTAAAAAAGATATTTGAATTATTAATATTATAATAATACAATAAAAAAATATTGAACTATTATTATTATATTATTATTAATTTTTAACAATAAGTTCATCAGACCTTTAGTATAGCTATATTTATTTTGAAGAATTTGAATACTCATAAATAATGTAAGTGATGTGATGTATCTGTTCGGAATGCTTATGAATGCTTAAGTTAATATAAGATTAGTTCTAAGTTATTATAATAAAAACGGGTACGTTTTGCACTTGCTTGCAAACATTCGCTTCTCAATAAAATTAAAAAACAACAAAAATATGTAATTTTATGTTGAAATTTAATATGTAGCTTCATTTTAGCAAACTTAAGCTTTAAAAATATATTTTACATCTACTATTTAACTTTTTTTTGTATAAAGCACTAATAATGCGTTATATTTGTGAAAAACAAGCAAGTGCAGAAACCGTAAAGAAATTATTATCAAATGTGTATAAATATTATTCCATTTAATAATTTATTAATTGTATACCGTATATATTGTGTATTTGAGAAACGATCGCTCATATCCGCTTAGATATTATTAAAATAAGTTAAAAGTCAAATATAAATTGATCTTGATTGCACTAGCCGTTGCCTTTCTGCCATAGACAATAAGTATATTTCTTGTCATAGCTTTTAGTTCAAATGTTGCCATATTTTAAAAAATAAATATATATCATTCCATATTAGTCAAGATCCCTTAAGTTCATTTTTTATTTTTATATGTTAGAACACCAATAATGAATAATTAAAATGATAATTAAATATAGCAGTTTAGGTCGCCTGGTGGATTTTGATCCACAGCAAAGTATCTTGAATAGTCGGGATTCGAGTCTCGGCCGAGTGAATCTCGAAGTGATCATTTGATATATGAATTGATTAGTAAATATATAATATAATACAAAGCATTATTCGTGTAGCGTTTCAAAAATGTCATATTTTGTAAATTTTATAGTGTGGCTATAGCGTAACTATGTAATCTGTGTCCCCTTAGCTAAGCTTAGCACTCTTGAGGACGGAGGACGAGTCTTTATATAATATGTACGTATAAATGAGAAAAATGATATTTTGACAACCTTATAATGTAAGACACCTTTAGTAATAACTTTCCGCTTACTTATAACCCATGTTTTGATGCTTTCCATATAAATTGTAGTCTAATTGTAATCAAATTGATCCTTCTGTGTTGTGTTGCTCACGGCCGGTGGCTATTTTGGTATTTTCATTAATTAAAAATATTAAGAAAAAAAATTATTAATCGATACTAAATAGATGTTGTATCTGAGAATAGTCACTGGTCCCCGCCCCTTGTCACTTGTGTTAAATATATATACATATTATAGATAGTACAGTATGATGTAATTTTATATTGCTAGCTGTTGTGAATAAGATTTGTTTATATTTACATTGGAAACACAGATAATAAATAGCATTTTATTGTGAAAGCTGATATATTGTAGGAACACTAACTAACAAGTGAAATAACTATTGTTGTTCTCATTTCTAAGAGTATTATTCTAGTCTGCATTAAAGTTAAGAATAAACTGAACAAATTTATTTGGTTTTGTTTTATTTGTGTTTATACTTTGAATTTTGTACTATCAAATAATGTTTTTGGCCATCATTTCCTGTGACAGCGTCTGACTATTTTTGTAGTGAACGTGGGTTCGAACTCAAGGTCCGCTCGAGTAGTAATTGCCCCTCTCTGGCAGACCCCTTTTTTGAACTATGTTAGCACTAGATTTTCTCGGTCTACTTATAATTTTAATTACTATTCTTAACTGTTCCCGATCTCCTGATGGCCATATACGACTCGTATATAAATTAGAAAAGGATCTTAGAAGAATTTGAATTAATTTCATATATAAATGTGAACATAATTTAATAAAAAAATGACACCAGACCATGATAGCGCTAAAGGTTAGTCGTTCATTGTATTTATTTTAATAAGTATATCCACAACCGGAAATTAATTTCATTTTCCCATCTTAGTAAGACAAAACGAGGTTTTGATTACAGCCATGATTCTGGGTGGAAACCAGAAAATTCTATTTTTACATTTTATTCTCCTATTGAGTAACTTTCTCTTTACATTACAATCTCTTCTTTCTCTCTTTCGTGTCTTGGCGACGAGTATCATAGTGCAAGTGCTGAACTGGCAGTCTGGCACCATCAGAACGACATAATATAAAGACCACAATAGAATGTATTTTCTTCAGTCTTTGCTTACTCTATCATATGCAAGACAAAGAAATGAGGCTAAAAAAATAATCTACTTATGAATATTTTATTATAGATAAGTTAAGAGACCTCTAGAAATAATTTCAATATTTAATTGAATATAAGTATTACTAAGAATTTGAGAAAGAGTACTTACTTAATATGGCTATCCAATAGATGCTCCAGGTGAAGATTCTATCTTTTATTACCAGGTATCTTTTTATCAGTAGAAGTAAAATAATGTCCTTTTTAATGATGTACAATAACGAATTTGTCTTATAAAATGTTTAAAGTAACCATTTAGCATATATATTAAAAGACAAAAAAAAATTATGTCATAATATATACTATTATTTGATTTTCAATAAGCTCAAATTTACATCTTTAAATGTTACATCATACTGATAAATACTTTTCTATAAATTAATGTCATGAATAGAACTAGCAAGCACGTGAATAGCTAGTTTAAATATATAGTGTTGCCATATAAAACAGTTTTTCATACTTGAATTTGACGACTCGTACATCGAGCCGTGGGACGTTCACTGCGAGACAAAGGGCCTCCTCCATTGAGCGCCATAAAAATAAAGACCGGCTGTGTCACCCTCATCAGATCGTCGGTCAACCTCGTAGTGGAACACTACGTCTCCCTGGTCGTGGTCATCACTCCAGAACCTTTCTGCCCCAATGGCCATCGGTTCTGCGAGCTATGTGCCCAGTCCACTGACACATAGTCTATTCAATTCAATTTAACTTATTCTTTCTTCAACAAGCTTTTTTCATGTCACTACCACTGGTTTGAAGGCAGTTCTGCTGAGAAGAGCCGGCAAGAAACTCAACAGTTACTCTTTTAAAAATCAATATTCAAGTTTCACAACTCTACATACATGTACATACTAAAATCAAAATATAAAATGTCTATTTTTTTTAATAATATGATTGTAATGCATAACGCATTTGGTTTAGATTAAACAATCATTTTGAAAGCTATTTCCTTATAATATATGAAGATTGTAAATTATGATTGATTTTAATGTTCATTTATAATAATATAAGAAATATAAAAAATAAAAGAAAGAAAAAAAGGTCTTTAATCATATTAATTGTTAGATAAATAATTAATAAGTTCATAGTTCATGCCAGCAGTACTTACCATAACAAGATATTTAGATGACGACATCTAGAATTATGTAATTACAAGTAATTTAAAGAAACATATATATTTATGTTACACCATCATAGCTCAATTGTATCGAGGATACAATACTTATAGGTTCAAATTTCTCAAAAGCTATAATAGCTACATTATTAATATATTCTGGGCCTGTTTACTCATTAAGCAACCTATGCTTTCTGTCATGTCACTGTTAATTAAGCTCTTATTTGGAAAAAATCAAATTAAAATAAGTTATGAACTTGAATACTAAATAAATACTGGTCATATAAGAAATAGAAAACAAATATAATTAAATTAGTTATTTACAGATGATTTCAATTACTCTACTATGTATATAAATCACTTACTTTCCATCATAAATCAATTCAATCCCACATAAAAGAAGCCTACACACTTCCAAAGGTGTTTCAGATAATACCCACCTTTATTAAATTATGTTGATGCAACTGTCTACAGTTTTATTGTGCAAATTAACATTGAAGGCTGTTGTTAATGTTTCTACAATAAATGTATTTTTTGTTTAAAAAAAAAAAGGAAAAATGCATGTCATCGTATTCAATACATGAAATAACATTGCCTGTTGTATGTTTTTATATGTATTATAAAGTCTTTAATTATCACTAGCTGACGCACAAATTTTACTTCATTTTATTTTTAAATTATACACAAAAATGTAGCACTGATTTGAAACACACAATATAAGGAGGAGTGCTGTGAAATAAAATAGGAATTAGCATTTGTTTATTATGTATTTTCAAGTTGCTTACAAAGCCAAATTAAATTTACATAAATACAATTTACTGATAACTTTTTATACAAGACGTATATCATGTTACGGAGATAATCACTGGAAAATAAATTAATTATACTTGCACTGTCTACGATAATAAATCAGTATCCATAGAGATCAAAAACAGATAGTAATGCATAGTTGCATACGCTGATAAGATTTACAAAGGCATTGAAACTTTGTGACAGTACCACTATCCTTTGTATAAAATTAACCAAATTTGATCAACTATGAAATATATACATACGGGTCTCGGTAATTTCATTATTTAGCTATTTATAATTATAGTAAAAAAATAGGCATACCTAATATCATAACGAAGCTACATGTGATAAGGTAAACAATAATCTGTGGGATTTTTGGACTACACTGAGACAACGAAGGGCGAGGCTATGAGGAAATGCAAGAGGTTGATCTGATAGGGCGCGAGGCCGGGGCGCCGCGGCGGCGATATCCGCCGATAGTAAAAATTTATCCACAATTGTCTCTTCACAAGTTACTCGATCTAGGTTGTAAAACATAACTTGCACTCTTAAAATCATGATATATATGTTAGATACGTCCACTTAATGTAGCGCGTGGGGGAGGCACTGGCTGCGACGGGAGGCGCTCAGTTGTCCATGGCGTATCTCCTGGTCCACTCCTTGGCGTTTCGGATGGCTTCGCTCTCGTTCACTTTCCACAGCTCGGCGACGTCGTTCGCCAGTGGGTCGTCAGGGTTAGGGGCCGATAGTAACGCTTGGATCGAGAGTAGCACCGTGCGGATCTGCAGTGCAGGACTCCATTTATCTTTCAAAATATCCAGGCATATGCGACCCAGTCGATCTATATTCGGGTGATAAATTTTAGTAATAAACCTAACCTTAGGCGCTGACATAGGGTAGTCCTCTGGAAGGAATAGTTCTAATTTGAATAGACCTCCTTCGAACGGCGAGTCCTCTGGGCCGGTGACGATTACGTGAAAATAGCGCGCATTGTTCTCACTCGGCACCGCGCTAATTCCCGGCACCGGTTCTTGCATCAATCGCTGTGTCTCTTTGATTATTCTACGTGGTAGGGCTGCCATTTTATTTATGCGGTCTAGCGCAATTTGTCAAATGAGAGCATGTAATCATATAATCGTCTAAAATATCAAATAGTCTTTGCACTAGTCGTGTAATTAACTTTTTTGAGGCACGTTCTATTAATTTACTAATTAAAATAGCACATTAGCCATGATAATGCTGAAAACGCAACTACAAAAGCGATGTTAAAGTACCAACTTCAATTTTTTTATAGAGCATAGACCACAGTCCAATTTTTGTTCGTCATAGAGAAACTTTATAGAGACTATACATTGTAAGTATAAAAAATAAATTTATTTTAGATTTATACAAGAAAATTATATACTTTTTTACTCTATAATTTTATTTCATATCACAACTTGTTGAATAACTGCTTTAATAGTTTATGAACAATTAAAAAATGTATTTTACTCATCAAGTTTTTTATGAAATTAATAATAAAATTAATATTAATTTAATTCATTTGTTTTCATTCGGGTGTCATGAAATAAGTATTTTATGAACTATGAAGCGTAGAAGTAAGGAGTACCAACTGAGTATTTGAAAATGTCCACTAAAATAGATTAAATATTGTAGACGCTACAAAAGTAAGTAAAGGATTTTAAAAGCAACATACCATATTATTACAATAGGATTCTAAGTAAAAAAAGACAGAAATACTTTGACATTGTTATTACTACTATTTAAAATACCATCTATACTAGAATATACGCATTTTTTATTTCATATACCTTGATTGAAATAAATGAAATAAAAAATGCTTAAGGTTTGTATCAACAGATGGCAGAACCTTTTATGTATAACGTTATTCCATTATATAATACTTATTCTACTACACGCTAGATGGCATTAAAATAAAAAAATACTGAAATACAATAACGTAATGAAATTGAAATTAATTTTAAAATAGAACGGACGTAACGGACTTTGATTTATAATAGCAATTATCAGTAGTTTAAGCATTGTTGTTAAATCAGTTATTTTAGCGTTTCAAAGATAACTGTATAGAACAGGAGCTAATATAGTTATATTCATAAATAAAAAAAGAAAATATGAATTGTTCAAAAATATGGTATAAAGAGTTAATTGTTTTCAAAGTAAATATAAAAATATAATAGGACTCAGACTCACGTCTTTTTGGAAACCGTCCAAGCACTGTTGCCTCGCCTAGCTTGATTTCCAAGAGGAACGGGTTCGTTCTAAACTCAACACTTTTATTAATATGTTTCTTTATATGAAAAAAAATCTTATAAAAAGTGAAAAAAATGAAATAAAAAAGTTACATAGTCAAAGGTATTAGAGAGGTAAAGTTATTAAAAAATATTAATTACCTTTATGAGACGTAGCAACTTATTTTCATTTGTCTAAAAGTTTAAATTATATTTATATTACATATATAAGTTCAATTTAATCTATTTTATCAAATATAGAAAAATAATGCCATCTAAAAAGTTCCTATATAAAACATAAATGCAAACATTAAATATATGTCACATGATGTATAAAGACAATGTTTGGTTATTGGATAAAAGTGATTCGTTCGTGAATCTCTCTGATTGCCTCCATTGTGAAGCATTTGCGTCGCAAGAGTAAACACGTACCGTACCGTACTGTGTACCTACGACGCGTTGGATTGATGTAACAGCGTGTTAACTTCATATTTGCTAATACATAGTATTATGGCATTCTTGCCTTATATCTGTGTCCTTATATGAAAACATCGGGTTTTCAAAAAATCGAGAAAATCAATGATTTCATGACTTATGCGTTGTCCGTTGTAAAATTGTAGATTCTTATACAATTTCTTATGCATCTCTCGCATATGGTAATGTGCTAAGATGTGAAAAATGTGTTAAGATTTAGGATAACACTGTTCTTTGCTGGCTCTTATGAAAATAATTTAATAATATCATGATTTATATTTATTTGAGATTAGGAATAATTGTGTTATAAAAATGTAATAACCTCTTTTATTTAATAAAAAATATATATTTGGAATAATAGTTTACACCCCACCCACACCACCAGCAGGGACGACTCTTCTAGACCCTCTTCTTAGCCTAAGCTCGGAACGAGGAACACATGATGACCAAAGAGATTGTAAAAACTAAGTAATAGAGATCAAGAATAATTATAGAGGCTATACCACTGATTGATAGAGACAAGAAATAAAGATCTCAACTCTTCTGAGGTGTTAGATTTCATCACAATAATAATCATTTTCATTTTAATGGAACATGTGTGTTCGATGTAACATGATAATGTTCCTAAAAGTATTTGTAATATATTTTATATATATATTTTTTTTATTTCATAAAGGATTTCAAAATTATATCCACGACTGGGAATCAAACCCACAGTCACCCACAGCGATATGAAATGTTAATCAGCAATACAATTCCATGTAGCTTTACCAAGTTATACGCCAAAGCGTTGCATTCAAGCATTCTATTTGTAATTTACTCGGTGTATTTCCTCTTGCCTTTGATAGCAGCTCGCTTGTGACAGGGGATTTCAAGCAATCGCAAAATTATGATAACTCTGTTTGGAAACTGGACACTGATTGGTTTTTGTTCAGTATTTACACCTATACCGTATAACAACAGTTTATTAAGTCGACTTACTCACTTTATAAATATTGATAAAAAAATCATTTTTCTTTGTTTTTTATTAATATGTATGTAATATATATTTATATATGTAATATATGTAATATATATTTTATTAATATTATTATTCTGAATAAGTCACGATTTGTTACTTTAAATAGACGATCAAATAAAAACGAATAATTTTTAAGATAGACGATAAGATCAATATATATTATTACATAGTATACTCGTACATATATTAGAAGCGATACCAAATATACTGTACACGTGGCTGTTGTGGGTTCAATTTCCAATTGGAAGAATTATTTTTTTTCATAATTTTTTTTCACTGGCAAGGAGGCAAAGCGCGGCGCTGAGTTTAAAACTTAGGCGAAAAGTCGAGAACGGAATGCATAACGCTTAGTTTACTTTGTCTATCGTGCTTAACGGAATACCGCGTGAGGGTAAAGATATATCTAACATAAGACGATTATAGTAAGATTTCTCTACAATTTTTACTTATGACATTATTTTGGAATCTAATATTTAAACAGATTTATTTATTTTGTTCTATCTGTGCTCTTAGCATTTCAAAATTGAAGATAAGGAGCTTACGCATAGATGTTTTTAGGACAAATGTAATATTTATTTTTAAATTTTAAATATCAAGTCAAGTCAAGGCGCACAAATAACTAAGGTAAGTTCTAAAAACGATTTACTAAAAAAATATAATACAATGAATTATATAATAATTAAATACATACTAAATATTTTTTGATCTATATTTAAAATTTATAATTATGTCTATCTGTGCTCTTAGCATTCAAAATGAAGACAAATAAGCTGTAACGCATAGATGTTTTAACAAATATAAAAATTTTATTGTTTAATTTAACAAGTCAAGTTTCAATGTCAAGGGCTACAAATCAAGGTAAGTTACCATTTTACTAAAATGTACACAAATGAAATAATAATAATAAATACATATCATTTATATCACAATTTACTTTATCATTTTGTAATTAAATTACAACGTGTGGTCGAGTTCCCCATTTCCAGAACACAAAGATAATGCTACCAATAAGTTAAGGAATTTAAATCATAAATATTTTAATGGTAGTAACTAACTCAAGGTCATTTGAGCAATGATCTCATAAATCAATAAAGGTATATTATTTTTCTATAACGTGTACATCAAAGTGATTATTAACAAAATACACAGCAAATCATTTCATGCAGAACAATTATTCCAACTTTTATTGGAAACTAAATTCCGTTTAAGGGCTTCCGTGATCGTTCGCAAATGAAATACAGAGCACTGATAATTCTATACTTGATAATATATATATTTATATTTGTAGTATATATATATCATATATATATATATATATATATATATTATATATATAATATATATTATATATATATATAGTATTATATATATATATATATATATATATATATGTATATAGATTATGGATACTCTTAATAACAAAAACAAATATAAAAATAGTAAAATCATTCAGCAAAGCTAAAATTAATTTTAAACATTATTGCCCTATAAAAGTTCAACAGACTTTTTATATTATACCGTTAAAGTGGACATAAGCGGTGCGTCATAAAATCATTGGGAGATGAGACATTACCGATGTTTTGACGTAAAACCTGCAAGTTATGTCGCTTGAAAATGTCTTGATATTATTTTCTAAATAAAATATATTTTTTACCTATATTACATTATTTATTTAGGAGAAAATAAATAAACTGCCGTCCATTAATTCTAAACTCATATTTACCAAGTGGGATTAGAAGCTATAAACAATGTATATCTATACTATAATAAACCAGTAAAAAAATGTGTCTGTACATTGAATATTTTTACGATAAAATTATGAATTAAATAAAAATCTCTGTTTGTTCACGCACGTCTTCGGATCTAATGGACGGATTTTAATGGAACTTTTTTTATTGTACAGCTGTTAGATCTGGCCAGTATTAAGGCTTTTATTGATTTTGAAAATTGGTACAACTGATTTAAAACCAAAGTAGTTCAAATGAACTATCAGACACGATGCAATGTCGCGATAGCCAAAGTAATTGAACATAAGAATTTTCCATTGATTGTAAAAATCAAGGATCTGGAACATTTGATGTAGAGCCACAATAGATAAGAAAATGACTATTTCGTTAAATTGATAGTGCGTGATAAGCATTTTTCATTGACATATGAAAATACAAGATTTGGAACAATTTAAGATGAATCATGATGTCTAGCTAAACTATATTAAGTAAGGAAATTACGGCTTCACAAAATTTGTTACATTTTTTTTGTCTTCACGCTGTATCACGGTATTTGCATATAGCAGCGTAGACAGAGGGAACCATTGGTTGAAGGAACCTAGTGTTAAGTGTTAACACTCCGCTCCCCACTTTCCGCGTTTCAAGGCATTGCGTGTTGAGTGGCGGAACTCAACGCCGCGCTTTCCCTTGTTGCTAGAACAAAGAAAATAAAAATATTTCTTTATCCCCGGGTGGGGATCGCCGCACCACAAACCGTCGCGTTTACAGGCAGACGCTATCCCCCGGCGCCACGACGGTCCCCAACGATCCTGTAAAATTTTTATTATTAAAACATATATAAAAATAAAGAATACAAGGATATATAAACTAAACTATAATACATAAGAAATAATTGGTAAATTGGTAAATGAAAATCAGGTCTCAGGGAGCACTGGTTCTAATTGAAAAAAAAAATTATGTCAGATCTTTTTATCTAGTCCACATAACTGGAAGGCTATAGGTATACAGTGGCTATAGGCTACAATAAAACAGTGTTATTTGAAAAATTTATCTCCAAAGACAGAAATGTAACCCACATATTTTACATGAATTGTACCATTAGAGGACGTAGAGACCAATTTCTCACTGACTCTATATAAGACTATAATATAAAGCGTTTGCGGTTAAGTTGATTTATGAAGTAAATTTAGAATGAGAAGAGAAATTCTTTAGGTAGTAATTTTCTTGACATAATTGTTCGCTACATATTTTAGATACTTGAAATTTTTTTTATATATTCTAGTCTACCTGAACAGAACAAAGTGTTGCGTTCAGTCACTTTACGGCCAATGTCTCAAAAATGGGTGAAATATGTAAATTCCTTTTGATTTCCATCTTTTTTTAGAAGTGTAGGCAGAGGGAACCTAATTAATTATCATTGTTCTCTGCTTTTCACTGTGTATTGAGTAATAAAATACAACACTGCGCTTTGTCTTGATACCAGAGGGAGGAAAATTAAAATAATAAATTATTCACGAGTGGGAATCGACCCAAAACCATCATCACATCTCGTCGATACTTTTCCACTTAATAATTTATAAAAACATTTTATTTTGTACCCAAAACTTATCGTGCACTTTGTCAAGTCATAAAATATAACTATTGCTTACGTCACAACGACAACTGTCCACCATTTTGAAACATGAATAGCACAATATAGGTTATTATATTCTATTTTGAATGAAAATATAAGTAAATAAGCCATTATTTCATAACTTACCTGTCTCGTTACATTTAAGCCGGCGCCTGTCAGCTCCTAGCAAACACGAGGGTTGCCATAATTATTCATTTTATTTTTTTAATTTGTCCCCTGGTAATTAAATTATAGCTTTTTTAATGTGATATTTTTTTAGGTTTCACGTGTTCATGTCACCAACTGTAATTCAATTTCGTAGAACGTACGTGTTTTTTAATCATTTGTTGTAATTGGAGGGAAGTTTTATAAATTGTGAGTGTAAATAAAGTGCTGTGAAAAATGTTGTATACATTATTATATATTTTTTTTTATTTTATATTTGTGTCATTCTTACATTAATAAGAGATTATTATTAGATTTGTAAACAAAAAGCTATATAGGTAATAGTTATGTGGATTAAATTACCTTAGCCTTTTTAAATCAATATATGTATAAATAAAATTAACTTTAAATGGCAGCCCTAAAAATATATAATAAATATACATATATACATTTAGATTTACTTTGACTATATCATGAGATATAAAAGTAGCTAGATGACAGTCGTGCCAACATTCCAGTGTAATCTCGGTTGTAACTCTTTGGTGCTTCGAGGTTCATTCACCATTACATTACTTAGACTTGTATTGTGTGTGTGTACGAAGATATGTATAAATATGTATGTTGAATGTGTGTGTATATATTGTGTGTATGTATCTATGCAATAATTTTTTTTCTAAACGTATATGTTATGAACGATAAATTCATAAATTCAGTACACCCCTCTTATTTAACTATATGACGTATTCTCTCTTTTTCCATAATTTGCCTGGAAGAGATCGCTCATTTAGCGATAAGGCCGCCTATTGTATCATCTTACTTAACATATATAATTCTATATGCCTGTATGTAGTAATTGGTGTACAATAAAGAGTAATTTTACTTTTTTTTATTAGTATACTCATATTATATAGATGGTAAAAATAAAATCATTCATCATAACATTTTAATGTCAATGCCGGCGCAACGCGCTTGAACATCGTCTGGCTATAAACGGTTATGGGCTCGATGCTTACTCGCGGGATAGAATTATTTTTATATCCCAGGTCTAATAGACAGCGAGCGGTTAAGTTACGCACTTAACACGCAAATTAAGTAGAAAGTATCGGGAGCAATCTCTGAACATTGAGTTTCCTCTGTCTGCTATATTACATGTGGTATATAAACGTGAAGCTAAAATGGTTAAATAAAAATATTCTCATCCGGTTTTAAAGGGATATCTATTTTACAAGCTGCGCCCGCAACTTTGTCTACGCGGGAATGTAAATTTGAAGTTTCAGCCAATTCATAAAAACAGTTGTTTTGCCAATAGTTTCGTCATACAAAATACTTTAATCTGATAAAACTTTTTTTTGTGAACCGATTGAAATCAAAAGTGCTCTAAATACTAAGTGAAATTTACCATAATACAACGTACGCTATATGTGAAAAAGTATTGACAAAATTTGTTTAAACATAAATTATGTTCAAACAAATTTTGTCAGATGTTTAAACAAGCTTTGTAATATGATAATATCTATATTTATACATATATTAAAAAAATATATCTGATCTCTGTCTGTACATGGAAGATATTATATTATAAATACTATTATTGTAGACATTTATAAATGTAATAGAATCCAATAATTTTTATTTTTTTTGTCTGTGTGTCTATGCACACTTATTTCAGGAACAGTTTAACAGTTTTGTACTATTGTATTATGGTAAGCTTCGCATAAAGTTTGGAGTTGATTTTATTTCAATCGGGTCAAAAAAAGTAATGTAAATTGTACAGATATATGCATATTGTATTACAGTAAATTCGAGAATATCGATCAAGCCTGCAAGCGGGGCGCTAGTTTATACTATGAGTTTAAATCGAAGACACAAGTTTCATATACAATTTACAATTTTTAGTTACCCTTAAACCTTAACTTTTTCTTAAATAAAAGTAGAGGTACAAAATGTAAATAAAATCCCGAGATTTTAATTATTTATGTTTATTTCTCTTTTTGATTTATTAAATAAGATTTTTGTTTCTAAACAGAATAGCCTCTTGGGATTCTGGTGATCGATGTGAAATAATACGTATAATATTTAAAAAGCCTACTACTTAAAATTAAAAATAAATTTGACTAAGTATTTATTTTCAACGTTATTATTTACCTTATTTAATAACTATAACATATAATATACAGAATTAATTAATGTTATAACTTTTTATATTTAGATGCATTGTGAAATGTCCTCCTTTATTATCTATTATTTTAAAAATATCAGTTTAGTTGTTATCAATGTCACATTGAATAAAGAATAAAAAAAATATAAAAAACGTCAAGAAACGTCCGAACTGCCCGGCCAAGACGATAGCCTTATATGGGCTGAAAGTAGAGCGTGGACTTATTGTTTGTGATCTCTCCCATTCTATCTTGCTTCGGTATTTAAGCAACGAAAGTTAAACAAAGTTTCTATAGAAGACTCACGTACATTATTTGATTATTTACGTGTCAAAGAATATCAAAAAGGAGCGCTTCCCAAACTTTTGTTCAGACGAAAAGTGCCAGAGCTGGACATATAACTTTTTAATTAAAAAAAGGTCTCCCTAAGCTTATTTCGTCAGTTATTGTCTTATTCTTGTGTAACTGAGGGAATGTAAAGCTAATGTATGTGTATATTTATTTGTATGAAATTATTATTTAATTTTATATTTATATAATAAATAAAATAATAATTTAAAATGTCCTACATTTAAGTTGTTAATATTCCAAATATTCTCGTTTCTCCTACTTGGTTTGACAAAGTATGATTTCTGCCATTGTTATATATTGAATGGCTTTTCATTTTCTTTATAGTAAATCGTTTTTAACTCGCTAATTTTATTAATTCTATAAATTTGTACCAATAAATTATTCACCTCACATTATATATAACTGGATATCATATATATTTATAAATATATGGATACTAATCTAGACAATATTCTCGTAATAATTCTATTTTACTAATATTTTTAATGTTTTGTTTTCATAGTTTTCAATCATCACAATATAACCTTATCCCAAAAAACACATTACACTCTAATATGAAACGTGGACAGGAAATCCGGTGCTCGTACAACAACGTGTTCGAAATCCATAAAAGAGAGCCTCCCGTCTCCATCGACATCGGCCTCGTCTAGAACGCTGGCCACAATCTCATCGCGTTCTTGAGGCTGGAGTTCCCCTTTAGTCAACAGTCTTGTTGCTTCTAGAAGGTCTTCTCTTCCAATGAACATGTCATCATCCAAGTCGTATATGCGGAAGGCATACCTTTGGAAGAAAATTTTGAGATTTAATGGAGGTCGGCGTGGTGCAGGAACAAGTTTAAATAAAAGTACAAGAAAAATGTGCCATATTATTTGAACATACGCTGTGTCTGCCTTTTTAGTAAAAAATGAGATTATGTTAAATATAAAAGTAAAATATGACATATAATTTTAATCTATAATGACTTGGTCATCCAAAAACTAATCGAAACAATATTATTGCGAACAAAATAGAGCTTCTTAAACTCAATTACATCTTAAAAAAACAAATATTTACAGAAACTCCTTGAATAGAATTCGTTATCAGCTTCGTATGGTGTCACAGTCACGTCGAGCCTCTAATTCTTCGAGATCACTAAATACGACCTCTACTACGAGATGAGGCCCAATACCTATCTCTTAATCGCGTAGCTACGATGAAATACTGTGTGTGATTGACATAGGTTCTGTAGATAAATAGAATATACCCTACGATTTGCGGAAAATTAAACATTACTGATGCTCTCTTTCATGTAATTTAATGTTTATAGTCGGTTTTTCTATATTTGGCTGTTCAGAAAATTTAAAAAATTAAAGCAGAAAGTTCATTGTTAAAAGTTGTACCCATCTAAAATTACGTATTTTATATAATAAGCAGAAAAAACAAATAGAGTACAAATGTATTATATACTAGTACAATTTTGTAAGGTATGTAAAGATTGATTTTTATAATAAATACATATAAAAACACGTATAACTTTACCAACGTTAACGTACGTTGCAAAAGAACTAAAATATAAATTTAACTACAACATATATATATATATATATATATATATATATATATATATATATATAATATATATATATATATATATATATATATATATATATATATATATATATTTCTCGAAAAAAATTGGATTGTTTCTGATTAAATCCAAAAATAACTCAATTGCCTTTCCAAATAGAACAATGAGTGCTTGAGGGCTTGTGCGATTGCTATTATAAATATGTTGGTTGACATCGGGCAAAAAATGTCATTTATATTGTTTCAATTATTAATTGTTGTATGAAAATATAGGTTTCATAATTATTTTCACTTTATGTAAGTTACATTTGGTGCTCTATGGATGTTGCTATTTATAGAAATTGCGCGGCGTTGAGTTCCGCCACTCGACACATAATATAAAAAAAAATTAGATAGAAAACGGAGAATAAATTGTCATATAACGTGAAGCTAAACAATAAGAAATACAATGGCTTCTAACATAACTCAGAAGTTATACAAAATTTTGTGGCCGCTTTTTACTTAATGTTGATAAAATAAAATTATTACCTCCATGACCTCCATAAATCGTACCATAATTTTCATAGTCATATGTTTTGTGTAAAATGACTTATGGTTATTCCAGATTTCACTTACTTTGTTGTTAGTAAAATACAACTCTGTCAACTTTTGACAAACATGTAGATATATTAGGTATAACATTCACATTTCAAGGCCATCTTGGCCCATAGTTATAGTGATGGAGGTATAAATTTAGTTAATTGGACTCAAGTTTCTTACCTTGTGCCTATTATATATATATATATATATATATATATATATATATATATATATATATATATATATATATATATATATATAAATATATATATACCACTTTCAACTTTATACATCCCGGAATACATGTATATTAAAATAATAATAATACCAAGCTTTAATATCTCGCGGCGCCGCCTCGCTGAACACCGACATCATGTCTAAGAAATCTTCAAACGTCAAATTGCCGGTTCCGTCGTGAGAGAAGACTTGGCAGATACGCCTCTTGAAAGGATTTTCCTTTAACAAATTTTTTCCTTTAGTAAATGTAGTAAAGAATGTTGTAGATACAATTTTGACTTCTGTAGCAAGTGTAAATTTATTTTGCATCATTATTGTTTTTTCAACGAATGTTTGTATAGATTGTATAGATCGTTGTATAGATGGCGCAGTGGGACAGCATCTGATTGTAAACGCTGTAATTATGGGTTCGATTTCCGCCTGGGTGAATGATTGTCCTACTTGATATAGAAAGCTGAAATTTTGTATGTACTTTACGTGGGCAAATTAGTAAAAGAGGGATTCTCGAAGAACAAAATTAAATATTCTATAGTGTATATATCCACACAACTGTTTCGTATGAAAGTAACTGAAATAAATGGTAAATAAGGTAAAATATTTCAGATATATGATAATGAAATGATTCATAAAGCGGAATTACGTATTAATTCTAGAATTTATCTAGATCTAATTTAGAATTTTGTAATAATACAACAAATCAATATGGATAGCTATGCTTACCTAAAAGTATATACATCTATAGGTAAGTATGTTCCTTTTGGCAAAGTCCAAGCATACATTGTCCACAAACACCGTATTTCACATTGTCTTTAGCTACATTTATTTTATTACTTACCTCCTGTTGAAGAATAATGTACACGTACATTTCGTGTTGAATGAATGAAATATAACTCGAGTTCACTGAATGAAAGAGCCATTGTATGAAATGTACTATATTTTGTTTACCTCATGTATTCTTTTTGAAGCCAAGAATAAACATGAAAATCTTAACAATACAAGCTGTTGTTGACACTTTGATGTTGTTATATATAATATATATATATATATATATATATATATATATATATATATATATATATATATATATATATATAACAAATGCATATATATGTACGTATATAGGCTATGATGTTATGATATAGATGATAACTTATATGAGAAAGTGAGATTTTAAATAAAATTCAAATGACACATCCATATGAACTGGACAGTGGACAATGAACGGAACCCTTATACGATAACTTTGTTGTCTGTCTGGCATAAACTTCTTCTGGCTAACTTTGGCATTATTTGGCATTCAGAATTATGAAATTTGGCATGAAGTGAGAACTTACAGTACCTACAAATAAAGGGAAAAATCTAAAATTTTGTTAAATACAGAAAAATCTTATAATAAAACTTCAAAATCATGACAAATCAGTTTGTACTCGCGTTTGTACGACTCGCACTTGACTGATATGTTTTACTAGGTAGATATATAAATAAGTAAATCAACACATTATTACATAGTTCAAAGTTCGTATATTGAAACGTGACTATATGGAAATAATATATTACCTTCAGTTCCGGTAGTTTTTCTATTTCCTCCACTGGTACAGCTATTGTGTGAGCTTGGTTTTCAGTCATCCGCTTCGGTATGAGTTCTGGGTTTACCTCTCTAAATCGTTTGAACACCCTAAAATTTAAATTTTAGTGTAATTAAATAGTATTAATTATAATTATTATCAAATATATTATTTACTTATATGGATTGAAAACGAAAGACTGTGATTGTAAGGACTGTGAAGATGTGACTGTGACTGTGAAGATTTGTGTTCAAGTTCAGTAAAATCTGACTGTAAAGGCGAAAGGTAGTAAGCGCGATGCCCACTCGGTTTAAATAATTATTTTCATATCCTTAATAATGGGGTATAGAGCGTCTTAGCTCTATTTACAACTACCTAGTTAGTCCTGCTACTCTACTAAGTGCGGGCTAAAAATACAGCGTGAAACATAAACATGTAAGATTTTAATGAATCTGTAAACAAGCGATGTTCAAATTTAAAATTACTTCAAAGCAGTTTTAACAAAAACTGATATTTTATTTAGTTCGTAGTACTACACGAATTAATATAATAAAGTTTCCATATTAATTATTATTGTAGAATATCGATAAATCGATATAATTAGATTATATCGATTTATTTATATCCTCAGCCATTTCATCACAACAGTGCCCTAGTATAGGGAAAAGGTAATATGAACATAAAAACTATTATATTAAAATCTACGCTACCATTATTTGTCAAGTTAACTAGAAATCTTTAAATTATTTTTAGTCAATTATATATTTAACAAGAATTATTTTATTTTTAAGAGAATAAATTTTTTATTATTATTTTATCAAATTTTATAAAAATAGTATGTTTAATATAAATAAAATTTGTAAATATTTTTACTTTTGAAAATTTCTACCCTATCCTCAACTAAAAGTAACTATTGATACAGATTTAAATTTAATAAAAAAAATAATCTAAGATCTAAGATCGAGTCCTCCGAGTGGAAATCGAACTCGCAACATTCAGATTTACATTTAGACTCTGTCCTTATTTCTTTTAGAAATGGCGAAGCAAATATCACTTTGTTATTTTTTTTAAATCTTCTCGCTGTTTCCCGCAAGTAGCAGAGTAGGCAGAGGGAATCGTAGACAGAAGGAACCTAGTGTTAAGACACTTCGTTCCCTACATTCTGCTGTTCGAGGCATTGCGTGTTTAGTGGCGGAACTCAATGCCGCGAAGAAAATGATAATGATGCATTCTTCCCGAGCGAGAATCGAACCCACAAACTGTCGCATTTACAGGCAAATCCTGTGCCTCTGCGCCACGACGGTCACTCATCACATCACTATGTCCTTTATATTATATGAATTTTAGTTACAAATTTATTTCAGTTATATATTTCAACAACATTCTTATTTCAGAAAGACGTAAATTCAAATGTGAATGTAACATCAAAACGTAGAACTAGTATTTTTAAATTACCCAAGCTTTTTTCTAAAACGAGACTAATCACGTTTAAGGATCGCACTGTGCAATTTCACTAATCGGCTTAAAGGCTTTATAATGTTCCTAAATTACAAAATACCTTGAAACTCGATAACTTAGAATTGGATATTTGTGTCGCACGTGATACTAGGCTTAAATAGAAGTTTGATACAAAAATGTATATAGTACAGTCTTGTAAGCTATTTTGTAGGTCCAGAGAACATGTATGTATATATACAGACAATTTGTTTAATATCTCTTGTCCTGTCTTTATGTGATAAAGTTTGTCAAGTTGAAGTTCTTCTATTTTTCTGCTAGCGAATAAAATTAAAATTGATACCCAATGTAGACATTACAAAGCAATGCTGGATAAGTGATAGTATAAGATATATATATATATATATATATATATATATATATATATATATATATATATATATATATATATATATATATATATATATATATATATATATACATATATATATATATATATATATATATATATATATATATATATATATATATATATATATATATATATATATATATATATATATATATATATATATATATACATATTAAATAGGATTTTTATATATATTATTACGACTAAACAATATATTTATAATATACGATGATTTAAAGAAAACAGCTGGTAGCGACTGGATGGTGAAGACATTCGGGACCTACCTAGACCTACCTTGAGGAGGCCTAGGTCCAGCTAAGCTATGTGATAATGATCTGATGCGGTATACTCACTGCTATGTGTTTATAGTAATTTATTTGAATTTAAAATATACAAGTTGAGTGGTTTAACTCAACGCTGCGTTTTGTCTACTAGCTTTGGTATATAAAAATTATTTTCCCCCATCAAGAATCGAACCCACAGCGTTTGTAGTCAAACGTTGTCCCACTTCGTCAAGATGGCCTCCTTACTTTGTGAAGCTTATACTAATATTTAAATATAACATAAATAGGTCATAGCTCTTGACATGGACTCAAATAAGTAAGTCACCGTTAGTTTAACTTCAAGTACATTAATGAGAAAAATGTGTTCTTTTTCTAGAATAACAGAAACTCTCTTGAACTTGAATATAACTTGAAAAGTTAATTTCCAATTAATCATATAATAATTGGAAATTAGTTTCTAATGAGGTGTAAGATCAATCAAAATTTTTATTTTATGGTATATGGTATGGATAGTGCTGTCGTTAATATAAAGTATAGGAATGGCCGATAAGCAAACATGAAATTGGTTTTACTTTCCAACTGGACCTTAAACGTATGTTCCCAAAAGCTTCAGGACATATCCTAAGAGCCCCGAATATTGTTTAGTTCTATTTGTTACAGTAATAATATAGGAAATATTCCAGAACATTTTAAATAGAACTTCTCTAATAATCTGTTTAACAATCTTTGTTTTTATATATATATATATATATATATATATATATATATATATATATATATATATATATATAATATATATATATATATATATATATATATATATATATATATATATATATATATATATATATATATATATATATATATATATATATATATATATATATATATATATATATATATATATATATATATCGGTATCAGTCATGTACTAAGGCGAACAAGTCACGTTCCTTATCGAATCACGGTGGTATTAATTCTTTTAATAATACTCGCTTTAATCGGATAACTAAAATGTGTAGGCAAGTTCGAGTAATGTTTATTTCCACATCTAAAATTAGCCTTAAGTGTTAAAATATTATTTTAACTTTCTTCATATTGTCGGTGTTTTATAATAAATACAATCTTTTCATTTAACCTTGTTATTTTTAAAAACAAATTCTGCTCCGCAAAAGTCTTATAATAATAATAATAATAGCTTCACGCTGTATCCCGCATATGGCAGGGTAGTCAGAGGGAACCGTAGGAACCTAGTGTTAAGACACTCCGTTCCCCGCTTTTCGGCTTTTGAGGCATTGCGTGTTGAGTCGCTGAGCTAACACCGCACTTTGTCTTATTACCGAGTGGGAATCGAACCCACAAACCGGCGTGTTTACAGGCAGACGCTTTGCCTCTGCGCCGACCTCCAATTAGAACATGGTGTCAAAATAATCGAGCAAAAAATTGTAGAATATAATATTACCTGTTCTTCTGCATTTCAGGGATAGTTCAGATAGGGATAATTATTTGTGGAAAAAATATATAATGCAATGATTATTTTAAAAGATTCATAGGATACGAGACAAGATTTTTTTACTTAAGACTAGCTCTGCCGCTTGAGTAAAATAAACGTAGCCTAAGGTGCTCCTTATTAGATCAGCTACCTGTCAGTGACAGTGCCGTCAAAATTGGTTCACCCCTTTCTGAGATTAACCGGAAACAACAGACAGACAAAAATTGTAAAAGATATTATTTTAGTATATGTACCGTATATATATTATGTAAAAGCGGTTATTTCAATATTACAAACAGACACTCCAATTTTATATATATATATATATATATATATATATATATATATATATATATATATATATATATATATATATATATATATATATATATATATATATATATATATATATATATATACAACAACATCGCATGAGGGAGGCGGTGCCAAGTTTTCTTTTTTTTCTAGCTGAATGAAGGAATCAATAATAATATCGTCACGCTTAATAATTTAAAAATTGTTGTTTCCTTAGAATGAGATTTGTCTGTAATCTCTACATCTATGACGCTCTACCCACTCTACTAACAGACCACAATGGCCAATTTAAATATATATTTTGATATATTCCAAAATAAATAATAAACTGGACCTTTTCTTCAAGAACACAAAACATGCCACAAATAGGTCTTTTGTAGGTAATCAGATTTGTGTGTGAAACGTCACGTGCATCGTAGCAGTTTATGTATCGTAAAACCGAAGTGACATACGATATGGTGTTATACGACTAACTGTTATATGTGTGTTGTTATTTCTTCGAAGGATTTGCGAAAATATATATATATATATATATATATATATATATATATATATATATATATATATATATATATATATATATATATATATATATATATATATATATATATATATATATATATATATATATATATATATATATATATATATATATATATATATATATATATATATATATATATATATATATATATATGTATATATATATGTATATGTATATGTATATGTATATATATATGTATATGAGTTATCTTTAAATATATAAAAACATGAGCTTTTAATTTTTTTTCACAGGAATAAAGAGCTTTTCCCAGCACGTTGACAGCAAATTATATTTATTGCATTGAGAAGATTTTTCTGCCCAATGTAAATAATTCACTAAAGATCAAACGCATAAAGACCAAAAATAAACCAAAAAACAATGATTGAATTATAATATGCCTTTTCATAAAAAACGCATAATGACCAAAATCAAACAAAAAGCAATGATTGATTAATAATATGCCTTTTCATATATTAGACGTTGTAGTAACAAATGTCAACTTGTCAAAATGATATATTTTCAATGATAATAATACATTTAGATTTAAAAGACCTTCCTTTAATGATCATAGCCATCACAAGCAAAAACCACATTTCAGCGTCGAAATTATTAGTTAATAAAATTGTGGAAATTTCACCAAGTCGCAGAATGATCGCAATTAATATTTTGTTATGATGAACGCTAATTACCTATATTACGTTGGTAATATTTATATTACCAACGTAATATAGATAATTAGCTAGTTATTTCATACATATAGAAGCTCAAAAGTATTAACAATAATATTTCAGTTGTTAATTTATAACTTCAAGCTTTTTCGCTAAGAAACATATACTTAGTATTAACGATTCTCCGCTTTCCGTCCGAATTTAATACAAGATAGTACCAGAATTCATCGCCGCGTTTGGTCATCATCATTATACCAGCTGGGAGACGGCCACTGCTGGACAAAGGCCTGCCCCAATGAGCGCCATAAATATAGATTCTCGGCGTGTTTTGTGTTTCCATAGGAATATTTATAATATAATCGTTTCTTTTCCTTTTTTCAATACTACTAATTAAAATAACTCTGAAAAATTAAATTCAGCTACGCCCTATTTTTCAGCCCTATAGTTATTAGTTAGTTATTTCCAAAAGAACTCGAAATTTTATATGATACATGACACATTCTAAGTGTGTGTCATTATCATTGTGAATACTGTCTTCAGTGGTCCCTGGCATTAGCGGGTGTACCTAAACAAGCTATCTTTATAATATTAGTACAGATTAAAATAATAGATTGCAAATACAACAAAAGCATTTGTGGCTGGTAGACCTGTAAGTAACACTACATAATTTTTGATTATAATTATATCTGTCAGATTAAATATTTCTAATTTTAAACTTGTGACTCTCAAATTGGTTGATTGTACATAATTTAGTTCACCATATAAAGAATTTGTTTGTTTTTATTAATAAGGCCAAAGTAAAACTTTGGAAAAAAACGTCTTCATTTTTTTATTGAATAGGCAAAGAGAGACTTGTGTCAGCCTAGTGTTAAGTCATTCCGTTTTCTGCTATGCATTGTGTCTTATTCTAGCGTGGAAACCAAACACTAATGTTTACAGTCAGTCAGATTTTTTACATAATAACTTTAAATGATAACTCACCGAAGTATTTCCTTCCTTGTAAAAAATGTACAGTCCTATTTTAGAGAAAAATGTATAAATTTTTCTTATAATAAAAAGGAGGTATGAAAAAAGATATGTTATTGCAAATCTTATTATTCTTAGCAATGTATAATATGAAAAAAAATGTGAGTATATTTAATAAATAAATAATTGATTTCAAGTATATTTTAAAAGGTTCTTGTGGCATAGTTGTAGTATATTTGAATAGAGAGAATCCCGCCCAGTATGTGTATTTTTACTATAAATTGTTCTTCACGCTTTATCCCGCACATAGCATAGCACATAGGTAGGTGGAGAGATGCTACTATCAAGACACTCCATCTCTACATCAGTCGGAATTTGAGGCACACCGTCACGTTATCCCACTGCTCCATGGTGACCTCGACATGTAAATTATATATGTAAAGCATAAATATGACCTTCGTAGCCCAGCCCAGCCCAGAGTTAATACTTGCCACATTATAGAAGAATATGAAGACGCATTATCTATATATAGGTGAAAAGTTGAAAATATAGCTAACCTGGTCCTCTCCTAACTATATCCATGTCAAAATTTGAGAACCAGTGATGAATAATATAATAAAATAAAGTATGTATAAATTATATTAAAGTAAATATCAGTTATAAATAAATTGATAACTGATATCTACTTTAATAATAGAATTGTTGTCACGATATTTCCAATTTTGTGTTCAGGAACTGTTATAAATGCAATAAAGAGTATATATTGCTGAAATTCTTAAAATAGTTCAAAGCTAGTACGTAATACGATCTAAAAAGGTTTTATATGTTTTTTTTCAATTCATAGAAGCTTATATAAACATTACAATTATACGTTTATATACTTGTAATGAATCTCTTACGCAAAAGTTAAATTGATTTATACAGCTTGATTGATTTATATGGCTTCTGTTGTTCGCTTGAGTTATAAAATTTATTTTAATAATACCTTTTGTTGTATGTCGACATAATAATACATTACGTCTTCCCTTTCTCTTTCAAGGGAATAATTGTTTTAATTTTTTTAATTTAAAGTACCTTTTAATATTGAGTCTAAGTGTTATGACTGCAGTGACTAATGGCATACGATGATTGAGAGCCTGAATTTCAATCATGAAAATCTATTTTTTAGCTCATTCTCTATCCCGCCCAGCAGTCTAGGCAACATTTCAGAGTATTTTCTCTTTGCCTTCTGTTCAAATTTGCGACATTGCATGTTAAGTGGCCAAACTCAACGCCGATCAGACAAATTAAAGTAATTAAATTCTCCGATTGGTAATCGAACTTCCATCCTTCATGTTTAATATAATTACAAAAAGCATATAAATTGTTTAGGAAAAAAGTTTAAGATTATGAAAAACTAATAATATAACAGGAATCTATGAAATTAATTTTTTTATCTGTTTGTTTGTCTTTGTCTGTTGTATCTATATTTGGAACCACTGGGCGGCTTTGAATAAAAATTTTTAATGTACAGCTTGTCTGGTTTACTATAATTGATTTTAAATACTGGTAAATAATATACTTACCTACCTATAATATACATACCTACCTGGTAAATAATATATACCTGTTAAATAATCACAACAGTAGTTAACAACGAACAACGAACAACGAACTTTAAGAAATCCGCCCTAGAGAAACACTGACAAAAGACCCTGAAAACCCAAGTGTTCAGTATGATAGGCAGTTAATAAAATTGACAAGTAAAAGTTATTGAAAATGAAGTCGTTGTAGCGCAGTGGGATAACGTTTGACTCTCATTAAGACGGTTCGTGTTCGATCTTTTTTCAGAGGTAAAATTTCGAATTAAGGTGGAAAGCGGAGAATGCAGTGTCTTGACACTAGATACTAACTACTTACCTGTTGCAAGTATCAATGATAATGGCTAATAAATATGGCAGGTTATAAAAACTACACAAACGTAGGGCGGGCGGCATCTAGTATAAAATATAGAAAGAAATAAACGTTAAATAGACAAAATGCTCACTTGATAATCTTCCAGCTGCTGTTCCGTGAATGTAACAACCTTGTTTCCCATTTTGTAAGATATAATGGTATCTTAATGTGTTTGTATATAAAAATAAAAAAGAGGCCAAAGCCAGCCTGTTGCCGCGACGGCAAAGCACTGACGCTGTTAGTACAAATGTATTAGGGAGTGCTTGGTATAGAGTAACTTTGATAGAGGTTGAGTTTTTATATTTTCACTTTGAATTTATATTATAAGAATCCTTGTGATTTAATAAAATGTAATGATTTTCTTGCATTTTATTGTATGATTTAAAATTAAATAATTCATGGCGCAGCTGCAGTGCGTCTGACGGTGAACGCGATGGTGGTGGGTTCGATTCTCACTAAGGGTAATGTAATTTTTTCATGTCTTCGCTGTGATGACAAAATAAAGCAGTATGGTGAGTTCCACCTAAAAAATATATAAGTGTACGGTACACTGCCACTGCTAATGTCTCAGACCAGAGAAGAACCGACACAAGAAAGTTAGCGGAACTTTTTTTCCAAAAATAACAGAAGGAAATATAATAAGTACTCTATAATCAATTTTATAAATAATATAATTTTGAAAATTTTAAGAATTTTCGCAAAGTTTTTATAATATAATACAAAAAAAAACAAATGTTAAGTAACAATTAACACGTTTACGTTTAAATATTCAATATAATATAAAAGATCAGCGTGAGCATAAGCCTCATTTTCAATATCTACCATCATAATTCTATGCGGAATTTATAAATGTTTCCTCTGTAGTTTAATTAGTCTATGAGAATAGTTAGGCGGTGGTTTGACGCCGCACCCCAGCCTCGTTTGATTACGTATTATTTAGTGAAATGCCTAAACCGTAACAGGCACCATACACCGTGATACAATTAATTTTATGTGAAAGCTTTTTTTGCCAACGGAAATTAAATATAAATTAATCAAAGGAAATATAAAAGAAAATAATAAATTGTTAGTTAAATTAAATAGTAGATTACGCTAATGCTTATAAAGAAACTAAAATTATTTAGCTCCTGTAATATATAGAGTGGCGGAATTCAACGCCGCATTTTGTTTTATTGGAGCGGAAAAAATAATAATAGTTCACTCCCACTAGTGGGAATCTTACCCACAAATCTCAATACAGACACATTTATGCAATAAAACACTCTACGCCCCAACAGCCTTAATGATATAAAATCAAAATATTTACATTTTCATATAAACATTAATATATATTTAGTTTCACGGTATATCCTGCACATAGCAAGGTATGCAGATGGAACCGTAGGTAGATGGAACCTAGTGTTAAGACACTGTGTTCTCCACTTTCCCCCATTCGAGGCATTGCATGTTGAGTGGCGGAACTCAACGCCGCGCTTTGCCTTGTTGCCAGAGCGAAGAAAATGGAAATAATTCATTCTCACCAAGTGGGAATCGAAACCACAAACTGTCGCGTTTACAGGCAGACGCTGTACCTCTGCGCCACGACTGTCCTCTATTAATAACATAGAATAATTTTAATTTCCTCGCCCTAGCAAGACATATCTCGAATGGCTCAAAGTGGGAAACGATGTATCTTAACACTCGGTTCCCTCTGCCTACCCTGCTCTATGCGGGATACAGTGTGATGTGATGTCATAAAATATAATAATAAAATATAAATCTAATAAATCAATATAAATCCCATCATAATAAAATGCTTACATATATGTACATATTTATATAACTAATACTTACATACACATACACATATACTTCATTGCTGTCGAATCTGTATCATAAATGTGGCTTCACACTTTATGTGATCAACGAATCGTAGTGACGTAACGCTATCCACAATCGAGAGAAATAATCGAGAGAAATGGAATTTTTTTTATATATTTTTTGGATAACCTTAGTAATTATTTAAATCGTAAGTATAAAAATAATTATTAATTTAAATAAAATAGTGACAAGATAGAAAAAAAAATGGATTGGTAAAGATAAAAATTTTGATATAAAAGAAGACAATGACGTCATCCACTCGAATGGCAGGTTTCGATAGTATTGTTAGTTTATCAATCGAGACATTGTTACATTCTTCAATTTAAAGTCACATTTTACTATTAAGATATAATAAATACTGTAAGTTTGTGTAAGCTTTATTTTTTGCTACCCTCCCTCGTGTTTTGTTCATACAATATGACATTGGTGAAGTGAATTATGCTAAACGGGCACGTGTGGATGCCATGAACAGAACAAAACTGAGCTAAAACGTATTAAATATTATAATATGTCAAACTCTAGCACTTCACTTTTTAAAAGATTGGGCAAAAGCCCACTTTTTTAATGATTATTTTTTTTAAATTAATCTCTTAATGTAATATTATTTAAATTAAATAGCTTCACGCTGTTCCCGCAAGAGGCAGGCTACACATTTGATAATATTGAAAGAAAACATATATTTAATTTATATAAATTCTAAATATTAAAAGTGTGGATATAAAAATAATAAAAATACACGGACGGAACGCCTTACTATAATTTTTTGATTTATAACTTATTCTACCAAGCGAGGTAGAGAAGAATAGGTGCTTCTTCTTCTTAGGTGTCAATTTATTATATGAGCCAATATATTATATACCAAATGATAAGCGTGACTTAAAAGGTTCATTCAAATGAAAGAGATAAGAGATAAAAGTGAGTGAATATATTTCAGTGTACGAGTATAGTACTTTATTGAGCGTTAATGTCGCTCTGTGACTCAAAAATAATTTAATAATGGAAAGCCCTTTATTCGATAAGATAAGTATTTATAGTTATATCTAGTTTAGGTTATGTATTATATAATAGACTGAATTTTGAAAAATAATTGATATATAATGAAAAGTGAGAGCGGAGTGTTTTAACACTCTACTTTAGGGTTTTACATATATTGTATATTTGATTTTATTTTATTTTAATATTTTTCTAAGGCTTAACTTGTCTCTAATATAACGTGTAGCTTTCCTTGCATACGAGTATCTTAATTAGAGTGTTCCCCTTTCCATTCCCTTTGCAGGTATACAGTACTCTCACATGATGTCTAAAATCATACAACAAGGCAATAAGAAGGCCTATCTTTTGATATTAACAACATAGTAAGCGCGACGGTTGGGGGTTCGAATTCCACTCGGGGATATTACTAATTTTTAATTTAAAAGAATTCCAAGCGTGGTGCGGTTTTGAATATTGGACGGAAAGTGGAGAACGGAATACCTTAACACCTAATTCCCTCTGCCTACACCTCTCTCGCTTCGCCTTCTCTGCATACAGGATATAGCGTAAAGCTATTTATTTATTTAGATTGTACGTACATTATAATTAGCTTTTAACGGTGATTAAATTTACACAATATCTTTTGTTTACATTGATACATACACTGATAATTCAGATAAAGTAGGCAAGCTGTGTGCTTCTCAAAAATAAATTGGACGTATTTCCGGTAAAAAAAGAGACGTTTCCTTGACATGTCCTGTCAATGTCATATCAGCAATTAAGCAAATATATTTGAAGATTTTTTTGTATTCTCCATACAACGTGACATTGACATTTGTATTCTCCATACAACGTGACATTGGCGAAGTGAATTGTGCTCAACTGGCACGCTCGAAACGCCATTACTGCAGTACAGAACAGAACAGATTTTTTATAATACATATATACTGAATTATTCTAGTCATCTTATATAATGAAATCTCTAACACAGCGATATTTAAATAAAGTTGTATAAAAAAGGCAGAATTCAGCGATAGGTTAATAAAACTTTCTAAAAAAACGTACATGTGCCGTATACCCTACGTATTAATCTAGTTGCAACTCCTGACCTGACACAACCTGAACTTGCCCATTGAGAGACACCAACACGTGCAGATAGACATAGATTGTTTGTAAATACATAGATGTAAATTATTTAATTAAATTACTCTGTAACGTATCCCGTTATCTTTACACGGTTAAGGTAAGGTAGATCGTTTTTCTCTATATTTTCAACTGTTATTATATATAGCCTTTTTTTTGTTCTGTTTTTTGTTCTTTAATTTGTTGATTATGAATGGTTTTATCGATCAATTTGTTTTTAGTTGGTTAAAGAAGGCTGTAGGTCACTTTGATAAGAAAAAAAGGTTTTTTATAGTGATCGAATAATAAATACTGTGAAATTGTCGGTAAATGGAGAATAAATTGATTAGACACTAATAAAATTACTGTAGAATCAATTTTGATTCAGATACGGAGAATTTTCCATACTTTTAAATTATTATAATATAAAATATTCCAATCCGCGCCTTGTGAATATCGTTAACGCCCTCTATTGTAAGGAAAAAAAAACCGGAAACATCCAAAGAGATTTTACTAATAGTTATGACATTCGTATATACATAAAAAGTACAAATAATAAACAATTTGACATAAACAAGTCAAAGGACTTTAACATATTTAAATAAATTAAGCCCAACCCGAGCATTCCGATAAACATTCCGATTCTGAAGCGAAGTTGTTAGTGTCGGGATTCGGTTCGGGGCAGTGGTCCGCCCAACGGATGGTGTGGCATTGGCGAAGTCGCGAATCATATACCCACCTGGAAATACATTTTAATATACAAATTAAATATTTTACTAAAAATTAATTAAATTAAAAATAAATAATTCTTGCTACAATACATACATACTATTAATTTAGTTATTTAAAATTTTATATAGTATGTAAACAATATAATTCTGTTTTTTTGTTTTGGGTATAAAACAGTACGGTACCGCTTAAGAGCTAGTCGTAGTTAAGTTATGATTTTTATACATTTATCTTATTCCAACATATTGAATAATGTATATATATATATATATATATATATATATATATATATATATATATATATATATATATATATATGTATATAATATATATATATATGTATATATATATATATATGTATATATATACATATATATATATATATATATATATATATAGATATATATATATATATATATATATATATATATATATATATATATATATATATATATATATATATATATATATATATATATATATATATATATATATATATATATCTATATAACTATCAATATATGTAATTAGTTTCGTAAGTTGTTAATACTACGCTGTAGCCTAATGTACTTTTTATTCGTATACATTTGCAATTTTAACCTAACCTAACCTAACTGAAATATATAAAGACGGAATATTTGAATGAAAATGATTCGCATTTAGAGTAATTGTTAAGCGAATAAGTTCTTTTATTTTAATGAAGGAGGCCCATACAGGTAGGCAAGTCCATTGTTGTGTGGTACATTGTAAAAAGCTCCTACGGAACCGCACAGTATTGGAGTGCCTAGTGTCCAGATGGTGGGGTAGTCATTCGGTTTGTGTCGCACTGTGCGGTTAGAAAATTCAGCGGCAGGTATCAGGTCAAATAGTCCCCCAATTTAAGATATTGCTAATTAATTACTTTAGCATAACAGTTATTTCAATTTATGCTTTGTTTTAGAAATTATACTACTAATATTGTAGTCAATTTTATAATATCTTAATTATTTTTGAAGAAAGTATGCAATGTCCTTAAGGTTCAATACTTTACAGTATAAATTAAAACAAAGTAAATAGAGTAAATCTCGTGTCAAGAGAGTCACTCTCCACTTTTCGCTTGAATTCGAATCACTAAATATTGAATAATGTTGAGTCGCCAAATACTTATAGATGTATATCTAACTTATTTATAGCATCTTTATTCGAGAGTATGAACTTAGATAGCATTAAAATTGATTTATTTCATTAATATTCTGTATACCTGAGACAATCGTCCAAAATTACAATACGACGGGTACCCTTAAGGGCTAGTGTCCATTTATTGAATCTGTATGGGCGTACCAAATCGTCTTACTTGGATTATTATTAAAACCGTTCAATAAACTTTTAATTATCTTTACAGTCTCATCACTATATATAGAATATAGATATCATATGTACGAACATATCCCTGATATATGATATATATGAACTAACTAAATAATATATCAATTTAATTTAATTAATATATTAAAGCCATAGTGGAGCGGCATACAAATATTTTCGCTTGGAATAAATTACTTAATTTGTCTACTCTAGCATCACAAACAAGGCGTTGACAGAACTGTCACTTGTTTTGCCACTAGGATTTCTCAGCCCAACTTGCTATATGTGAATGAAATATTTATATTATTATTTTTGTCTACACACAGCCTAATATCTGTAATTGGTATACGTAATTTGCCAATTTCAATTTTGAAAATTTGATTGTTGGCCGTCTAATAGAATTGCGGAGCAATTCCTCAGACTGTTTTTACCAAGTGGCTTGAAAGGACAAGAGAATCATTTAAAGAGTTTTAATAATATTTTTATAGTTTTTTGATAGATGATCTGTTATATTTGCTAATTTTTACAATGATATTATTGAAAACTAGAATTATAGTACTTTTAATATACTTTTTTTAAAATTATTTATATATATATATATATATATATATATATATATATATATATATATATATATATATATATATATATATATATATATATATATATATATATATATATATATATATATATATATATATATAATATAATGTAGCGCTTTATGCGCGTTTAGGCGTGATATGAACATACGAGTATTTATGATATTTCAAACACTTTGTAGTAGCCGAATGTCAAATTAACTATTGCATTGTCCGGAAAGTTGGTGCCGCTTGTTTAGCAGAATTTAACTGCAGCTCATTTCAATATTGGTATACATTTCTAAAATTATGTTATATAGGTACCACTTTATTCCCCCACCTTTCTCCACGTTCCTTGAGAATTCTGTTCCGAAACATGCTTTAAATTATCTCTTAAAGAATATGTACATATGCCATTTGTTTTCAAACAGTGTGATACGAGTATATTCAGCCAGGTCTCTTACGTTACCTACCGAAAATTGGTACGAACAATTCGGAGAACCTATTAATAATTTAATTAATCATTACCTCTCCTTATGTGGCCATCTGTCTCGAACAGCCCATTCAATTAGACAGTGTTTCTCAGGTGGTTTTACTTGACAGGTCTCTGCAGTCACTAGGAAAAAGAGCAAATCTATATAATAGCTATACAATTTAGACGTTTGAAGCTTAATTCGAAGTAAACGATCAATTCTATAGAAAAGTGCATTAGATATTTGTAATACCTAGGTGACAATAAAAAAAATATATATTTATATTAGCTTCACGCTGTGTCCCAAACTTGGCAGGGTAGGCAGAGGGAACCGTAGGAACCTAGTGTTAAGACACTCTGTTCCCCGCTTTCCGCCTTTTTGGCATTGCGTGTTGAGTGGCGGAACTCAACGTCGCGCTTAAACAAAATTATTTTACAAGAAAAAGTAATAGCCAGATACTCTTATATTTGCTGTAGATATAATGTCACACTATTTTGTATTCTGACGTAATGTTTTAGACAATAAACAATAAATATTATCATTGACGATTTTGATGAAACGTTATGACGCAAGCATATACGTAGTCGCATGTATGAGATCGAACCAACTGCCCGTATTTACCATTAGGCCATTTAACTCTGGCTTAGTGCTAAATAAGGCACAGCGCCACAGTGTCTGGCTGTAAGCGAGATATTTTCGGGTTCCGATTCCCACTTGGGGGGAATGAATTATTTCATTTTCTCGCATTATTATTTCATTATTTAGTTGTTTTAAAATTTTAGCAGAAAATAAGAAACTGACTGTCTTAGTACTAGATGTTTTTATACAACATGAAGCTAAAAATGCATTCTACAGGGTGAAATTCAAATCTATCACTTCATACGTACCTCCGGCCTCAGTAAAACAAATCAGGCCGGTCAGAAAGATAAGAAGCCACGCGAACATTGTCGATAACTGATAAGGGGTTATCACAAAACACTTTACTATGTTATTATTATGATTATTTTTGAAATATTTTTTTTTGTAGCGTAAATGTTATTATATTTAATTTAAAAACTTTTTGTAAAAAGACTTTTTCGAATTTTTTTAAATAAACCTATACGTGTTCAAAATTATATACAACTCTTTCAGAATACGATCAAATATAAAATGATTTGGTGCCATTGGTTTCGTAAATGTTTATATACAGTTACAAATCTTATAGTAAATAATATGAGCTAGCGTAAATTGATTAAATTTATTTGATTACATATACCATGCATATTGTAAAGTAAGCGGAAAAGGAGCATTTATATTTCAATTTTGCGCCCGAATTTTTTTTTAATATTGTAACTTAACTAACTCTACAATACACCTATAACAAAGTTAATATAAAAACCTATACATACAAGAGTAAGCTATATTACTTACATCAAAGAAATTCACACTGTTTCATTTATAATACGAAATGAGGAAGGTTTCGCTTTATGAAGTTCAAACTTATATAATTAAAAACTTTAATTTGACCAGTCCAAAACTGTTAACCAGATATAGTGGTGGTTGCTCCCTCCTATCGTGAAGAGCAGTTTCACGCGTTATCCCGCATATAGCAGGATAGGTAGGCACCGAGTGTTAAAACACTACGTTCTCTACTTTCCATCAATTTTCAAGACAATTAACGCAACCCTATATATTGTTTTATTGTTATTTTTAGGAAATGAAGAAATTAAAATAATTCCTTCTCACGAATGGGATTCCAACCCATAACTGTCACGTTTAAATCAGCCCCAGGGCCACTGTGCCACGACGGTCTTTAAATCACATGAAGGGTACAGACGAAAAATGACCGTGGTGTGTTTCATTACTAATATAAATAAAAAAAAGTATTGGATGATTAATGATTTTTTAATATTTTTTATTTATCTTCATATCACTTATTATTTCCATTGAATTTATCAGAAAGCATTATTACACTATTTTGAAACATGAAAAAATATCTCGGGATAAAATATTCTCTAAAATTTCTTAGGTTTTTTTTTAATAAAAAAGAAAAATTAATAATTATTTAAAACTAGATTGTTTCCACAACCACGCTGCAATACGGAAAATGCATCATAAAAAATTTAAAAAAATCTAAAAAATATCTCTCCGCCGTAACTAGCTTTCGCTGCCGTGACCAGGATTCGAACCTGGGTTACTACGGCCACAACGTAGGGTCCTAACCACTAGACGATCACGGCTGTCGGAGCTCATGTACGAGCAGCGAAAAATACCAATCTATTTACAATCTAAATATAATGCTATCAAAATCAAATGTCATCTCTCTCATTGATATTAAATACATTTATCAAGTATTTAATTTAGCCGTTGTATAAGAAACTGGAGCACTTACTTTCTATATTAAGTAACGGTTTGCGATATTGTGTACGGCTATTTGTGTACTTAAATAATGTTATATATTTATTTTTTGTAATTTTAAAGTATTTATCTTATTTATATAGTACTAGCGATCTGCCTACGGCTTTGCTCCGTGGACTAGACGATGATTTATTTAGCAAAGTGAATTTTGTAGTTACTTAATACGTACTATAATACTGTAAAACTTTTTTTTTCTATTATCATTAGAAACTAATGATGGTTAACAGCTCACGCGATGACATTGATGGTTTTTATGACAATTTTTTTACACCTCGAGTTATATTATTGAGTTTTTATTAGGGAATTTATTTTTTTCGAAAATCTAATATAGCCTATGTCACTCATTGAAAGTGGCAGCTTTCTAATGGTGAAAATAATAAAAAATTTCAGTCCAGTAGTTTTTGTGTTAAAACATTACAAGCATTCATACAAAAACACAAATTTGTTGCTCTTTTACAATATCATGTAATGTATTATGTTATATAAATAAAAAATAGCTTCACGTATCCCACATGTATCACATAGAGAGAACCGTTGTGGCCATCTATCCGTCCGTCTGACTGTAAACGTGACAAGTGTGGGTTCGATACCCACTTGGGGATATACATATGAACTTTATCTGGGTTCTTATTTAAATTAAAATAATATTATGATAGCACATCACTACGCCATGAAAATAGCTTCAAATCACATACATAACATGAAACAAAGGTAATACATAAAAATAATGACATACCTTCATGGTTCCGTGGTTAGATGATTATGGGTTCCATCGCCACTGTCCAATCTCTCTCCATAAGTGCCAGTATTCCCCGCTCTGACAAGATAACACGTAGTAGAGTTTTGCCGCTTAGTCCCGAATGGATAGCAGAAAACAGTGTCTCAACACTAGGTTTGCCAGCTCTGCCTACTCTACAACCGTTAGGTATAAGGGAAATAAAGTATGAAGATGAAAAAAATAACTTATACATATCTATTGAATCATAACCGATGGACATGTTTATAAATAAATTTTACCTTTCATATGTAAAAAAGCAGTCAATAAGTTAAAAGTAATGTATACCTTTTATTTCAATATCAAAGAAAAAGTTATAGGTTGATCATTATTCGTGTTTTGTGTTGTAGAATGAATAACCATTCGTCTATATTATAATGTTTTATTATTTTCTAAAATAAATAAACAGCTTCACGATATATACAGAAATACCTAGTGTTATAGCTCTCCGTCCCCACTTTCCGCCAAATTTGAAAAAAACATTGCGTGGTGGGTGGCGGAACTGGCTTTATCTTGTTTACTAAAGCGAGAAAATGTAATAATTTATTCTGATCAACTGGCAATCGAACCCAGAATCGTCGCGTTTACAGTCAGAGTTATTTTCTATAATTATAGTATTCTAAAAGAAGTCTAGCTAAAGTTAGTCAAATGCTCTTTCATAATGATATAAAATTATATAATATTTTTAAGGCACAAGACAAGTAAAAAATGGAGCTTAGTGATGAATGTAGCTTAAGTAGTTTTTAAGAAAATTTTTCCTAAGGACTTGAGGACATCGTTGGGAACTGTAATGGAACAATATCAGACTGTAAATATGCGTGGATCCTGGTAAGATAAAATGCGGCGCTCTGTACCGCCATAGCGCAATATCTCGAATTCAAGTATAAAACCGAAACCGTAGTAACTTAACACTAAGTTCTCTCTATATATCCTAATATAGCTGAAGTAAAGCGAAAAACTAAAAATCTTTATAATATCAAATTTAATATCCTTTCCCCTCATATAATCGGATTACCGTCAGTGCTTATTTTATGGAAACTGGCGGTGAGAGGTGTGGGAGCAAATTTATATTTTACTACATTAAAATAGCTTAATAGCTATATTATCCTTTACTGAGCTCTCATTAGTAAAACTAATAAAATTTAAACAATTTTAAAGATGATTTTTTTTTCATATAATAAATATAATGTCATACTATGGTGGTCTTTGTCGAACTTGTAGTAAAGTTGCTACCTTTACCACAAGGAGATATTTCGATTAATGTTACCGGAGGAACTTTGACGCGTGACATACGCGTTGCCATAGCAACGTTTATACAATATTGTTAAATATATGGTAATGTGTAATGTTTTACTTATTGATTTAATGTACTTTATAAGCATTATTATTGAAAAATATTAGCGTTCTGCACTTCTCCCACACATAAACTATAAGTGTGCCAAATTTCACACTTTTCCGTCCGCACAATTTTCGTATAAAGCGGTTTGGACCGCTTTTGCTTCACGTATTACTTTATAGATTACATATGTTAGAAGTATATAAGAAATGTCCATCGCAATGAACTACTCTTCTCATTGTCAAACCACATTGTTAAATATGATATACCGCAGCTGATCGATCAGTTCCATATAAGATACTCTAGATTTGACTCTTGGATCCCTTTTAAAATTTATCATCAGACTTAAAAAAAGATATGCGTTTATAGACAGACAAGAAGACAAATAAATATAAAAAAAGTATAAATCCATAGATCATTACCATGTTTTCGTTACTTTAAATTACTTTTTCCTTAAAATGTATTCAGAATATTTTTTGTATTGAAAATGATGTGGGAGACACGTCTATAGCAAGCTAAGTAAATGGGAATCAAACTTATAACTATCGCGGGTACATTCAAACTCTGCCCCGTCGCACTTCGATAGCATCAATAAATGGCCGAATAAATATTTATATAGTAAAAAAATCAGAATTTATGTCTAAATAAATAAATCTTTACTTGTGAATAATATACTAATTAAGTAAATAACATTTACTGCAACTTAAACCGCTAAATCAAGACTAACTAATTGCAACAATCTAAAATTCTAGCAGCTCTATTAAAGAATGTCACATTACATTAATTGAGATAAAAGTGGTACAGTTTCGTGCTTGAACGCGTCGCCGACCCTCTTTTTTGTTAAACTCTCCATTTGTTGAAGTCAAGTGGCATAATTTATAAATAGCTTAATTTTTGTTAGTGTTCAGTAAGAAAAACGGATCTCTTATAGGATTACTGTTATCCATCTGTACGTATGTCTGTCTGTCCATCTGCCAATCCATTTTTTTTAAGAACCCATGAATTTAAATAATTTTTTAAGCTGTACTTTCCTTTGACCTACAATCAAGAAATTGACAGGGAACTTTTACATTTGACCGATTTTTTTTACTTTTCTGGCAATTTCGTCTGCTCTATAGCGCATAACGTATAGAAAACGTAATTGCTTCCTGCTTTGTGTCAAATTTTAGTATACTATTAACAATAGTTTCGGCTGTGAGTTGTTTCTTAGTCACTTAACGGAATAGTGTTATATATAAAAGATATATTAGACATATTCACAAAATAATATTGTCAAAATTATAATAAAAATATGCCATTACAGTGCAGAGTAATCAACTAGAGTTAATTAATGTTGATTCGACTTTCACAGTTATATAAAAAAATGAGGAAAGGAGATGTGAAATTATTAAATTCTGAAAATTTTACAATACATATGATTTGTTTAACTTTTTTTTATGACAAATTTGAGAACTTAACAAATATTTACACATAATAAAACGGTTTTAAAGAAAAATATCGGCCATATATCGTAGCGATATCTGCCCATTCAATGCAAAGGTTGTCGAATTTTAAATAGCACCTAACACTCGCTTGTGTTGAATTGAACTCAGAAATACATTTGTTCTAGTCAAATGTCAGTTAAAGATTAATTATCGTTCTTGAGTGCGGAAATAGCACTTCATTCGGTAGACGTCTCAACTAAATGTACTTTCGGTAATAGTTTCTTAATTACTTCTCCAGAACAAGTCCTTTGTCGAAGCTACATGTTGAAGGTGTTTGTTTTAGCTTGGGCGTCAAAATTAACCGTCTAGGTAACCTATTTCTCAGAGCTTTAAGTTTATCTAAAGCAGTCGTAAGTACTTTGTAATTTTCTTTAATTTCTTTTAAATAAATAAATCTTATAAATATCATTATATTTAGATAACGTTTATTTATATTATTGCATATATCAACTGAAATTAAAACTAGCAATTCTAGTTTTACTCGATGTGATAAATATGAAGAAATTTGACTTTGGGTCCTTAATCTAGAGATATAGCCAGATGACTTTAGTTTTTTAGTATGTTATTGATAAGAAAAAAACAACCATATCTAAATAGATAATTTATTGGTTTCATACACAAAAATATTTTTCAGTTAAAGAGAGAGAAGATAAGATTTTTTTTATAAGATCAGGACCTCTCTTAGTCAAAGAATTCGGTATGTTGCTGTAAATAAAGTCAATCATAATTTTATTGAGCACGGTATCAATGATCTTAATTTTAATAATTTATTTTTAATATATATATATATATATATATATATATATATATATATATATATATATATATATATATATATATATATATATATATATATATATATATATATATATATATATATAATGATTAAAAATTACCACACTACGACATACTATACTGGTATCCTGCTAATAACCTATTATTAAACACGAATAATTTGTGATTTTCTCCATGGTATTTTAGAACTAACCAAACTTAAAAGGAATTGCGAGTGCCGCTGAACTTCGCCACGCTAGAGACAGAAAAAAGTACTCCGAGCTGACTGCCAACCTTCAATAATTGGAGAGGCACGCCTATGAAGAAGAAGAAACTTAATTAGGACCCTTGCTAGAACACTGAGCTCCACTGCTTACGATTCAAGGAAAACGAGACAGCTTGTAAGAGCAGTGCTGTATCGGTTACTTCAGCATGGGTTTTTGTAATAAAGGGGGTATTCTTATAGTTGCACTACAGTCTTCTTCTTCCACTTAGCATTATCCCGGCCTATTGCCAGGGTCTGCCTTCCGACTAAGCCTATTCCACTTTGCACGGTCTTGAGCATCCTCAGTGATATTTGACATTTTGTGATATCTTGCGTCGCTTTTTCCAGCACGTGCCAATTTGTAGATGAGCTTCTGCCGCTCCACAGTTTCAAGTTTATCATATAGAGGTAATAAACTTTCACTGCGGGCTCTGGCTACAGCTCTTTTGCTGGCACGATTCGCTGCTATGTACTCCAGCCTGTCTTCAGGAGAGTTGGAACGCTGCCACTCCTTAAATGCAGTCTTCTTATCATGACTCACCTCTTGTACCTTGTCATTCCACCACCATGTCTCCCTGTCCATAATACGTCCTCCCCTAGAAACGCCAAGAACATGTTTACCAGCCGTAACTGACTGAGCTCGAGGCTGACTGAGCTCGATCCCAAGCATCCTGAGCAGTTTCGGTGTTAGTTGATAAATTTTGACTGTTAACCTCTGCCAGAAAGTCGGTCTGCATTGGTCCATTCAGCAACCACCACTTGATCTTAGACTTACGCGTCTCGGCTAATTTCTTTATCGGGGTAACGACATAATCCATAACAAGAAGACGATGTTGGGCCGTGAGGCTTTCGCCAGGAATGACTTTACAGTTAGTTACCTTGCCAACATGACACCGCCTGGTCAATAGATAATCTATTTGGGTTGAGTGGAGTCCACTCGCATACGTAATAAGATGCTGCGGACTCTTTTGGAAGAACGTATTCACGATGGCCAGATCAGATGCAATACAGGTTCTTAGGATATTTTCGCCCTCTATATTGCGGCGACCGTGACCAAAATCACCGTGGACACGTTCATACGTATCCGCAGCCTTACCCACGTGACCGTTAAGGTCTCCCCCAACTATGATCACCTCGGTAGATGGTATAGCGAGTAGAACCTCTTCATATTGCTCCCAGAATGATTCCTTTTCGGCCCCGTTACAACCAGCCTGGGGAGCGTAAGCACTGATTAAGTTGGCGATAGCCCCCTCAACCAGTACCTTCACCCGCATCAGGCGGTCACTGCGTCGGTCAACTTCGAGGAGACCATTCCGTAGCTCTTCAGATAAAACTACTGCTACACCAGTTTTACCGGAAGGAGACCCAGTGTATACGAGCTGGTAACCCTGTCCGATGATACGCGACTTATTGCCCTTCCAGCACGTTTCCTGAAGAAAAGCACACTGGACCCGACGCCTTATGAGTACATCTGTTAGTTCCCTGCATCGTCCGGTTAGAGAGCCAATATTCCACGTTGCAAAGCGGAGTTTCCTTCTGGGTACTATCTTCTTTAGCCGTGTCCGTACTTGACACGGTAGCCCTTGCCCATTTAACACAGGTGTAGGGCGATGTGCCTGCGCGTCGTTTAGCGGCGACGCCCTAGCAGTACAGTATATGTATATATACGTACAATTAAATTTTGTTTGTTCATAAAATAGTAAATAAATTTAATAGCTTCACGACTTTTCCTACCTATGGAACCTAGTGCAAGCTCACTCCGGTCCCACTTTCCGTCACTTTCTTAGTCAGACGGAGCTACGGTCTCCGTCAGTGAAAATATTAACAATTACTTAAAGAACAGTGATAGATAGTACATTTTAAATACTAAATACAACAATAGAATAAATAATTAATAAATATCTTTTTTTATTGCATAAGGTAAGGACTTAAAATCTGCTCCTTAAAAATATAACGTCAAAATTATAAGTATATTACTATGAACAGGTTATTATTATTTTATCCAAGCATAAAATGTTTATTATTCCACAAATTATATGCTGTTGATGCTCTTCCGGGAGACTAATGTTTGCTATAAACGTATCAATTATAAAAATTATATTTTAAAAAGAGCAGCTGTTGAGTTTCTCGATGGCTCTTCTCAGCAGAAGTGTTTTTTGAACCGGTGGTAGCTTCTAGGTATCCGGGTATATTTGTGTAAATTGACGATTCGAAAGCTTCTGTAATGGACAAACTAAATAAAGGAAGTTATGATTTTGATCTATATTCTTTAAAATATTAATACTAAAGAAAATGTATATATTTTAATTCATATTAAATAAACTATATTCTCCATTATCGTGCAGACCGTTAAAGGATAAAAGCTTCAATAATCGCAACATCATTTCTTTGTTAAAATGCCTTATTTATAATTTAAGAGATTAAAACCCAAACCCATAATATTACTACTTTAACCCATTATATACTATTTTACGTACAAACAGAATAACACCCGTTTTGTGTATCTAAAAAAGAATCCTTTGTTGCCAACTCGACGCTCTATAGTTGCGCCAGACTGTCATGACGTAATAGGTAAAATATAACCATAATTTTGAAATCATTTGAGTTTTTATTAAATATATATTTTTATTTAAAAGGAAAAGAACGAAAGCCTTATTAGAACCACTTTGTTGTCTGTATGTCTGGTTGTGGGTGAAGACCATTTTTCTCACCAGAGATATATCAAGATAAAATTGTTATCAAAAATTCAAGTTAGTGGTCGGTCAGAGCAAAGAAAAAATCCACAAGAACAAAAGATTCCACAAGAACGAGCATTTATGCATCGCTTAAATAAAAATAAAATTAAAATTAAAATTTATAGAGTGCTTCCCGTCGCCCTAGAATTATGAAATTTGGCAAAACATGAACCAATTGAATACATAAAGAAAAAAAATAACCTTACATCTGTATAAAACATTGACATGTATTTCCGGCTGACCTACAATTATAACCTTAGTAGGGAACCCTCGGTGCATGAGTATGACTCGCACTTGACCGATATTTTTACTTAATCTTCAAGTTTATTTGAGATATATCAACTATAGGTGGTTCTTTTCTTTTGATAACATTGCAGTTACCATTATAGGTACTTGTGGTGTGACGCAGAGTAGACTTGTTTGGGCGCGATGTTGATTGATTGACGTTCAAATACTAATAAAAATGTTGTTCTATTTACTTTACTACTTACTATACTTATACTAACCGTTATCAACCGTTAACCTCATTAAGATTATTTATTTATATTTATTTATTTTTATTTACAACAAATAAATTAATTGGAATGGCTACTGACGCCTGAACTAGGATTCTCTGTATTTCAGGTCGCCAGGTACTACTAATTTATCCTTCAACAAAGTAATGCCAATTTTTTTCTTTGAATAAAAAATGCAGTTGAGACCGTTTTGGCGCAGCGGCGTCAGAACGTACAAGATGATAACAGGTTTAATTCCCACTTGGAGATATAAAATATTTTTATTTGCCCGCTCTGGTAACAAGGCAAAGCGCAGCGTTGGGGCACCTAACTTAAGACGCAATACTTTGAAAATTGGATGGTAAGTGAAGAACGGTGTGTCTTAACACTAGGTTCCCTCTGCCTATCTGGCTTAATACGGGATACAGCGTGAAAAAAAAAACAGAATACAATACGTATAGAAATAAATAGGAATATATTATACAAAAATAAAAGCGCCTATATGAAAGTTCTTTAACATTTTGCCGCACTGTATAACTTTGGACAGTTGAATCCGAAGTTAGATCGTTTCCTTTGAATAAACACGACTGAGGAATAAATATTGGCTTTCAATATTCTACTGGAGCTTATAATATTTTATTTATTGTATGAATATTAAAACTGCTTACAAAGCTCGTTGAATATTTTAAGCCTTCTGGAAATATGTTCAAAATATGATGTTGGAATGTGTTAGAAAGTTTTAAATTTAATTAAAGTAATGTATACACAGTAGAGTATTTTTGTACAAAACGTTAACTAAAGACACACATACACACAAACGTTAACTAAACACACACACACACACATACTTGTAAACAAAAAAAATCATTTCAAAAATTTTAGGACTCGCCGGTCTCGTCTTGAATATCATAATACTATACAGTGTACATACACCTTAGATAATTAGATTAATAAAATAATATATTTTCCTTTCACAAATGGCTAAATATTGACTTGAAAGCACACACTTTACATTACCCTGTGCTATTCTCGTAATATTTCTTAGCAAGTATAATTAATCTTTGGTGTTAATCCTTCTTCTCTATGCATGGTACATATATATAATATATAAATCATACATCAACCATCTTATACCCTTTTATCCCTTACTTTAAGACCATTTCAATCCCTTTTCGTCTAATTTATTATTATATAATAAACGTAAAGTTGCTTAGTTTTTTTTATATAAGCATAAATTACGAGCATATTACGAGAATATGCATGTATAAATGATGTACACTTATGTCGGTTATTTTTATCTTATTATCTTCTACTTTTCAGTTGAGGATTTCCCTAAGCTACGCATACCTTATGATATGCTTGTTACTTTACGTACAAATTTCCATTTACCGGGATTCGAACCTATGATTATCATGTACCATCAGATATGGCTCAAGCTAACAGAAAAATAAATTAAAAATAAAACACACACTCATTAGTTTTATATATTTTATTGCTTGACGGATATTCAATAAAATCTCAAACAACGTTTATAACGACGAAACGAGACGCACTTGTAGACTATACGAGGCACTGACAGATAAGAATCACAGATCGAGAGAGCTTAGAAAATAGATGGACATCAATACAGGAAGCTAGAGGGGGGAGGGCGGGGGGAAGGAGCAGGGCGCGCGAGACGGGGGTGGAATGCTCCCAACGCAGCCTCATTAGTAGAAGATGGTCTTTCCTCTCGCACTCTCAGCTGAGGAATCCTCCAGGCAGCACACGCCGCAGTAAGAGCGTGTCTATTCAATAACCAGTAAGCTGCTGCGTTCAAAGCTGAGTGAGCATGTCCAAGAAGAAGGGCATATTGTGATATCACTAACGGAGCATTTATTCCAAATGTACTACAAATGACGAATCCTGCGTGAGGACACCAGCAAATGGCAAATATAATGGCGATGCCTATCAGCACATTCCCAAGACGCCGTCTCGACCTCAACGTGGATGTTGGAGGCTGTGGTCCGAGAAGGCTTGGTTGCAGCTTCTTTGCCCGTATGTCTCCTACGTCGACTGCATCACGGCGCTCTCTTGGTCCGACCCCAGCTACAATGATCACATGGGTAGGTCGACGCATAAGTGGAACCGGTAGAGGCAGCTCTCCGTGGGCCGCTCGGGCAGTTAGCGATAGTGCGGTGAGTTTAACTCGCACAGTCCAATGGCATCTAGTCACAGCGACTACAGGCACGCAGTAAGTGACTAACGCGTGAGCAGCTGCAAGTGGTGGACACGATAGGCAAGTTGCTATCACTGTTACTGCACCTGGAATGATGGGATAATATTTAGAATTATAAATAAATATGTTAAGATTGTGCACAATAATTATCTCGTGAATGTGAATGCGACTGTGAATGCGACGGTTGTGGGTTCGATTTCCACTCGGGGAGAATTATTTAGGCGTTACGCCACACAACTCGCAAAGTCACTAAAGGCGTATTGCAAGGAACGGTGTGTACTAACACTAGGTTCCCTCTGCCTACCCTGCTATGTACACCCACACGCTGGGCGTATACAGCGTGAATTAATAATTTTGTCTTTTCTATATATTTTTTTATTCTTCATTAATTTGTAAATTTTTCAGTTTTAAATAAAATCATTTAATGATCAAATAATTAAACACTATGTCAGCCTAAGAATTATTTAAGCAGTGAAAATAAATTAAAATCCCTATAAATAGTAATCCTCTACTTAACGTCCTGTAAAATGAAACATTTTTTTTAGTTTTTTTTTACATTAATCGAATACTGTAAAAACATACAACCTTTTTTTATGTATATAATATTTTACTGTTACCATTATTTTGTCTGAAAATCAATGCTTTTATAATCTGTAGTTAGTAAATTAATAGTAAATTAATATTAAACTATAATTACCTAGAATTAGTGCTGTAGTCCAAACAAGTCCAACGGCTAGAAAAGGCCTAGAGCAAAGTGAGCTGCGACCGCGGCGAACCGCCCCACATCTGTCCGCGGCTATCGCCACAAGAGATAATGTACTTGCTGCCACTGGGAATGACTGAAATATATTCATATGCTTAAAAAGTGAAAATAGTGCTTTATTTGATGAGTTATTCAATATATTATGTATTAATATATAAAAATAAATTATTGGCACAGCGTCTGACTGTACATTACGATTGTTGGTTCAATTCCCACTCACAGGAATACATTATTTTTGTCTCATCGCTCTGGTAAAAAGACGAAGCAATGTGAATGTGTTTATTTTACTGCAAATTTTTATCTTTACTATAAAAATATATATACAAATTTAAAGCTTTCCTGTCGCTCTTTGGGCGTGACTGGATATGGTTACAGTATCAATCTTAATTATTGGGTCTCTTAGGTACAACGAAAGAGAAACATGGCGTTCAGTACTTTTATCAAAATTGCGCGGAAAAATTGGGCCACTTATTAAAAAAACAAAAAATGAACGCCAAATAATTATTCAATTATATTCCATTCAGAGAAGTATTTTATAAAATATGTATATTTGGCACATATTTCTTCGAGCAGGTTATGTAGAGCGCGGCGTGGGACCACGTTCATAAGCACTAAGTATATGATTCATAGTATTACTAAAAATATGAATCTTACAAACCCTGTTTCAAGTTCTTATAAAAAAAACAATATTAACAAAAAAATACCGAAAGCTTAAAAAAAAAGAAAAAAATTACAAAATGCTCTTACTTCAATATAATATGTGACATGACATGGTAAATGATGTATCCTCGCCGCTCTAGTGGCAGCTAGAGGAGCGCTCGCAGCACACACCAAGAGATCAGCGGCGCATGCGCTAAGCAGCTGCGGAGTGCGCAAGCGAGCCGCGCCGCTTGACGCTAGTGCTGCCATGAGGCTTACATTACCTTTATCAATGAAATTAGAATTCAATTCAAATTATTTCAACGTATATATGAATGTATATATCAATTCATTAAATTTATTATAATAAAAATACATTTTCACTTGCTCTGGTAACAATACACAGACAGATAAGAGCGGCGTTGTGTTACGCCCCTCAACACGCAATAATGGATTAAAAGCGAAAAATGCTACTTGCTGGATATATCATGCAGCTATTCATTTATTTCTATTCTAACACTTCTTGTGCTTAAAACACATCATACTAAAACAATCACGTACTACTCTCAAAGGAATCTAAAATAAAAGCTTTAAAGTGACGGTATATATTCCAAATGATAAATGCAGTACAATTTTTAACAGTGTGTAGCTGGTATACGATTTTGCTATACAAATTGTCAACATATAATTCACTTTTATAAGGAACACATCGATAGGAAATTCATTGGTACGATGATCGATATGTAGAGACAAAAATCATTTATTTGTTATATTAATGCGTCGTTTTATATGGAATAGATAGTGATATGACACTCTTTTTTAAATTTATTTGCCTACTTAAATATTATATATTTAAGAAGGTTGTTTGGTGAACCAGAGGGGGGAAATAAATAACATAAAATATTTATTAACATTACGTCGATAGAAGGCGAAAGTTCAAACCATTCAAGATAACACCAAGCTTTATCAAAATAATTTAATTTCTTATTTAATTCAAATTATATTATATGTAAATAAAACAATCAGTTCCCGTTAACTATTGTATTAATGTAGAGTAAATTCGTGATACATATTTCCAAAATACCCACATAAATTTACTTTATTTTACGACAAACCAAATAAGTTCCTTCAAACATAACAATATTTGTACATTTTATTTACCAACCTTTGACAAACAAAGAGAGAAGAGAAAAAATAACTCATCTAATTAGTTTAAATAATTTATTTATACATACTTTAAAACATATATTACTTTTATATTATTGTTAAAATATATTATTGTTATTATGCAAGAAATGATCCAGAAATATTATTGAGCCACGTAATGGCATCGTAACACTAAAACACATAATAAATGAGAGAAACAACAAGTTTCAGTGTTATTGCAACTGTTTGTGGCGCCTTCAAAATACCATTTGCTTCTGTAGATGCATTCAATGCGAGTGGTTGTGAGGTATTCACTTTGAAATATTAATTAGGTAGACTTAGTGGAAATGGAATTAGGATGTGTGCAATTGAAATTTAATAATTATTGTACTAGATAAAGTAAACTAGAGGCCGTCGTGGATTGAATGGAGAGAATGCAGAATCGGAGAAAGAGAAGAAACCATAGCAAGAAATGGTTTCAAGTATTCATAAATGAAGGAAAGAAGAATATTTTTAAACTGATATAAGAAACGAGACTAATGCCGTTTAAAAATCAACTGACTGTAATGGAAACAGAAACGGTTTATTAGACGGTACCGAAGATGCGCGGATTCGAATACTACTACGTTAAAAAAATTATACGTTGACAATTTGTCAAAACATTTCCTACCTAACTTATTCCGAGAAGACTGATCACAAATAAATTTCTTTATTTTCGATAGTAAGCTCTAAGAATTGATCTAAAAAAACTTGTAGTATTATTATCTATGTAAATCATTCATAGTGGCTTAAATTCGTCATTAACTCGACAATTAATAATGTCCTTTACATAATATTCTAAATTACATCTAAAAAATAGGTCATAAAAGTAAAAAAAAAACTCATCTTAAAATCTTACCAATAATACCAATGATAGAGACGAGGACGTAGAGCGTGAGAAGTATGGCTATATGCGCCTGCGCATGAGACTCGGAGCCAGCGATTTCTTCAGTACTATTATTGTACATCACGCTGCATCACTGACAGCTGAAACAATATAAATGTATAAAAGTTATTATAAACTTTATTAACAGATTTAATACAATAAAATATTTTATTTTATAATTTTTATTTTAAAATTTACAAATACGATTTTACAAAGAAAATTCTTTCCACAATAGAAAGCTGCAACTTTACTGAGAATGACATAGATTAGATAACATTTTTTTTAGATAGAGATCTCTAATAAAAATGCAATTATAAAGCCCAAGGTGTGAAAAAATTTGTCACAAAAAATCTGTAATCGCTGCGGAAATTATTTATGATAAAATAAAAAACCAGTATTAAAGAACGTATCTACGAAAAAGTACTCGATTACAATTTTCGTGGACGAAACGGAAAATAAGGAAAAGAGAGAAAGAAAAGGAAAGCTTATACAAATAATGTTTCCATAATATATTAGAGTAAAGCTTAAAATACTAAACATGTACAATGTGATCTTGTATATCGTTATGATGTATTATCATAACGAACGCAAATCAGTTTACTTAAGCAATATTTTTAAAGTAAATATGAATGAAAATTCATTATTTTAAAGATGACTACACCTATGCACTTTTATATATGAATTATTTTAGAAGAATATTTTTTTAAATCATATGTACGCGCTTTAGCTTCACGCTTGATGGCTCATTTGGTAGTGAAGGCGGGAAGAATTTCATCCGGTACATGAAAACCAAAACAGAAATTCATAAAATCATCAACCCTCCAACCCTTTTAATGCCTGATAGTATAATATTTTTATAATTTGTATGAATACTTAAAATTTGTCGGATATAATATAATATAGATATAAATTTTCAAGCCCTACGTTGGGCCTTAGGGTGTAATTAATGAAGGCTGTTAACATTTCATAATACTTGATACCGGATATGATATTTGTAAAGGAAATTTAAGTATCAGTATAATAACAATAAAATTTTATGTGGCACAGTGGCGTCTGACTGTATATGTATAGGTGGATACATATTTTTACTGGATCTCTTTCTTATATGTAATCTATAATTGTATAAAACTCATTTATACCGTACAATCTCATTCGTGTGTTCTCCGTACGGCGTGACATTGGCGAAGTGGAATGTGCTCAAATGGCACGCTCGAAACGCTATTACTTAAGATTATTGCGGATTCAATCACACTAGAGAGAATTACTGTTAATTTTTTTGCTCTGGTAAAAACGCGAGTCTCTTGTTTCGAGTTGTGACAGATAATTTAAAAGGCGAAAAAGAAAAGGCGAGAAGCTCAAGTAGTGTATATTTAATTTTATTTTTAAAACACACAAAACCAAAAAATAGAACAAATAAACATAAAGTGTATATGCAAAGGCGGTCTTATTGCTTCAAGCAATGTTTTACAGACGACCTTTGGCATGCAGGACTGGTTCATAAGACTCGGTACAAATTAAATTAAAAATAATAATGTAATAAATATATTTTACAATAAAAAATAAATCAATAATAACATATGCTAAATATAGACCTATAACATTATATATTATAT
>JAXRJS010000024.1:12500-47500 GCA_037127375.1 Dione juno | reverse complement strand
GATTACGTCAGAGGAACGAGCCATATAACATATACAGTGGAGCATTATGGGAATATATTCCTGTAGGAATAAAAAAAGGGGTTTTATCTTTAATAGTTTATGCTAATATATTATAATTGGAAGTCAGCTCAAATAAGATGATATTCTGTTTAAGGAAAGACTACATGCTGCAAAATAACTCTATAAAGTAATAAAAACTTTATTTTCGCCTGAATGTATATAAAAAACTAACCCCACTTAATGACAACATCTTTTACCAATAAATTGTATTCACTAAAGAATACTGTTATTTATATAATAATAATAATAATAATAATAATAATAATAATAAAATAACAGAATTTCTAACAAATATTATGATTTGATTTCCGCTAAAAATATTGTCGGGTATTCAAATTGAATTTGTGTTGTCAAAGCAAGCACTCTTATCTGAACTCATTTAAATGAGACCTAATAAAAATAACCATTTGAACAGACTCCAGCAGCTCTACGGGAAAGGTAATAAGTTAAAATATATTTTATATAGCTTTGTTCTGTTCAAAATGTTTTATAATATAATAATAAAATTAATAATATTTAAATGATGTGCTACGTTTTGTTTAATTTAAACGTTGAAATCTCTCATATAACAGGGAAAATCTCTAAAAAGTACAAGAATTTTTTATTTAGGCCGTCGTGGCACAGTGGAACAGTGACTGCTTGTGAACACGATGGTTGTAGATTCGACCCAAACTTGGTAAATTGAGTTATTTTTATTTCTTCGCTCTGGTAAGGTAACGATGGTAAGCTCCGCTACTTAACTGGCAATGTTTCTAATTCAAACGGCAAGTTCGAGACGGAATTTCTTAACACTAGTTTCTCTCTGTCGTATGTTTATGTCTCTGCTATATGTATACTTGTTATAAAGTTTGTTATTTTACTATTATATAAATAGTATTATTCTTTAACTTAAACGAAGAAATATTTTTAGAAAATGTACAAATAATTGATCACTTTTGTTACCAAGAGGCGTGGAAGATTCGCGGCATGTAGTCTTTCCTTAAAGAGAATTTTGCGTTATTTGAACTGGCACCTGCAATTATAATATATTTGCATGAACTATTAAGGAAACTCTCAAAAAGTACAAGAATTTTTTTGATTTGGCGTGTGGCACAGTGGAACAGTCTGCTGCTGAACACGATGGTTGTAGATTCGCCCAAACTTGGTAAATGATTTTTTCTTTACTTCGGTCTGGTAAGGTAAACGATGGTAAGTCCGTACTTACTGGCAATGGTTTCTATTCAAACGGCAAGTTCGAGACGATTTCTTACACATTTTCTCTCTGTCGTAGTTATGTCTCTGTATAGTATACTTGTAAAAGTTTGTTATTACTATAAAAATGTATTCTTAACTTAACAAAAATATTTTAGCAAAATGACAAATAATATCATTTGTACCAAGGGGTGAACTTACGCCTGTATCTTTCTAAAGAGAATTTGCTTTGATGGCACGCAATTATAATATATTTGAACGACTATAAGGATGAACTTACGTGTTTGTTTTTATTTTGAGGGAAATTTTCATAATGTTCTGAGCTTCCCAAGGACTTTTGTAAAGATTTACAGGTAGAGGAACAGACATATATCTCGGTGTTTTGCCATATGAATCGTTCGTACCATATATAATTCTAGTGCGTGTTATTCAAGTCAATGTTCTATAAACACTTCCAAAATATACAAGATATAAAAAATTAACACAAAACCCTTACTGTAATGAAACATTGTGAAAACAATTGTGCGGTTTACGTATAAAAGCTGTTTGTGAATTTTATAAAAACGCCAAAGTAAACTAGGTAGGCTAGGTGTCAGTTGGCTAGAACCTTATACTCATCTAGAATTATAACACACAATCACAGGACTAAAAAATTAAAAATACCTTAAGTAAAGTACAGGTAAGCCAAAAAGGTTAGATATTATATTTTTTTTTTAGAATTACATACAACAAACACACACATACACGATATGATAGATAACGAGCGAAAATTAATATATATAATATTATATATTATATATATATATATATATATATAGATATATATATATATATAATATATATATATATATATATATATATTTCGCTCGTCATTAGCATAGGGCCATGTCATGCCATGCCAATTTTTCTCTGCCAATATCTCTAAATAAGAGCGTGATAATCTTGAACAATTGAAAAAGTAATATTATTCTTACTCATATTTATATTAAGAAAAGATAAATTTATCAAAAGAGTTTGTTGTACGGAAAGTCGTTTTTCAATTTCAGTAAAATTTTATCCGTTATTATTGTAGGTTTATCCCGGAATTTCGTGAATGAATCCCGGGATTTGTATTGCAAAATTGTGAATCCCATCCGGGGAATGGGCCTGTCGGGATTCTTATTCTATTTGAATTTACAGAAAATTATTTACGGTTTCCGTTATATGGAGGAGTCGGTTAATAAACATTTATTTGTCGAATTTCACAAAACGGAAACAAAGCTTCCCAAAAGGTACGGTGACGACAAAGTGGAAAATGGAGTAACTTGTCATACAAAAATAACACATTAGTAATTCGATCTTGATAAAATAAAACTTGAAGGCAATTTTAATTTGCTTGTAAGTAACTGTAAATGATATACATTTTCATATATTGATATACATTTAATATATGACTCTTATATAACCCATATTACACAATATTTAAATTCTATATTTATCGTTTATAAATATGAAATAACAAATGGATAAACATACACTATATTATTTAATAGAATTTATATATATAACATCATAAAATATGTAACTTTATATATATATATATATATATATATATATATATATATATATATATATATATATAGATATATATATAATATATATATATATATATATATATATATATATATATATATATATATATATATATATGCCAGATACATCATCTATAACACGGTATATATCATTACTAATATAAATATCTCAGGGACCGTCGCGGTGCAGGTGCACCACATCTGCCGTAAACACGACGTTGGGTTCGATTCCTGAGCAGAGGAAGATATTTTAATTCTTCCTTGGCATCAAGGCAAGCGCCATCAAAGCAATTCTCGGAATAGCGGAAAGTGGGAACGGGCTTAACACAGGTTCTTCCGAGCTCCCTTGCCTACCCTGCTAGTGCGGCAATACAGTCGTGAAGCTATAATAACAAAATAACATAAAATAATTCAAGTTTAAAATATTGATTTATTTTTTTAGGATCTGAGTCAGTTCCCGTAATGGCGTCGTCGCGGTCAATCTACCTCGGCATATTATAAAATCAACAACAGTTGACGCTTCATACTGCTATGGCCTCTTAGTTTTCGTATTATTGGCATACCATATACTGTATTAGTTTGATTATAGTTCGTGGTAGTTTTAAAGAACGAAGATGTAAATCGCGTTATGATATTGTATGTTAAATTATATATTATATTATAATAATAGATATATTATATATATCAAATATAATTAAATATATAATAAATTATATAATTATAGAGAATTAATATATAATATATATTATTTTTAAAATAATTACATATAATAATTACATATATATAGGGACCGTCGCGGTGCAGAGGCCCATCGCCTGAAAACGAGGTTTTTTTTATCCCGGGGTTAGGAAGAAACCCCCAACAGAAGCTCTCGGAAAATGGGGACCCCAGTGTTTAAAAGGGCCCCCCTACGCTCCCTTGCCACCCCATTGCGGAAACAGCGTGGTTATTAAAAAAAAAAATAAAAAGTTTAAAAAAATAAAGAAATTTTTTAAAAGGGGAAATTTTGTCACTGTTCCAATGGGGTCTGCTTCAAACACCCTCGGATAATTATAAAAAATTTTAATTAAAGTTATTGCCATACTTGATGGCCTCCTTTATTTCGCATTATTTCGTTCATACCATTAGTTACTGTGTTTAGTTTTGTATTATATGTTTGTGCTTGAGTTTTTAATAACCGTTTATTGTTTACCATCGCGTTTTGCTATTTGTACCGTTAAAGTGGTTTTTATTATACTCAGTGCTAACTGTAAGTAGATGTTTATTCTTCTCTATCACATTACACGCTTAATATAAAGAATTGAAAGTGTAATTAAATTATGAAGGCAGAGTTACCAATGATATAAACAAATGTATTATTTTTTTAAATAATACATTACAATATGACTAATTTACTCATATTATTTATCATAATATGTTATAATCTTATAATGCTATATTATAGACTTAGCTTACGAGTATATGTAGTTTCTTGTGCATATTACTTAGTGCTGTTTTTATTTTTCTTTCACTACCTTTACGTATATAACAGTTATTTGTTAAGTAAAAATAGACTTATAAAATATTTATATGGGCAAAATAGAGATGCGACTACGATAGACACGGCAGTGTATTTTTGACGTGCAATAATTATAATATTGTGCTCCAATTATATTTCGCCACCGAGCCATTCATATTTACAGTTAAATTTTTGATAAATGTGCATGGGTTTTCCTGAGCTGTGCGCCAATTTCACTGTTCTGGGCGCTTTGGGTGATCTTAGACTCTCGCAAGCCGGTGTCACTTTTGCCTTACCGGGCAGGTTTCGTCGAAGCTGTTTTAGTTTATTTTATCTAGTTCAATCCCCGCTCCGAGCCTGTGGACTCTTGTTCTTTGAAACTGAATGAAGACATCATTCAGTTTTAAGATGATCTCGTGCATCCTTTCGAATCTGTTAATTACTGCTTCTTTAAAGATCGTCTTTCAGTTTACGAACTGCTCCAGGTGCATCTTTGCATCCTGGTACAGCCGGTTAGCGGTACCTCTGAGTCTCATAATCTTCTTTACAGTGTTCTTGGGTGTCGGTTGGTGGAACATGATCTTTTTTTCTATTTTCAGGTTCGACCTTTCTTAAGCCAGCCGCACCAGCAGCCTTGGACGCAGCCTTGTCGGTTATGGTAAGTAAATCAGGTATCATAATACAGATATAAATATACATCTGGTATATAAATAGCATAGTGTATGTAGTGTAGATTAAAATTTGTTGTCGATGTGTATAATTTTCTATTTACAGAAAATAGTATTTTTATAGATCTGTTGTTTGAAACAATTAAATTATTTATCTATATGTAAATAGCATCTTTGTATAAGTTAACTCCTAAAACTAGTTTAGACAGTGGTGTAAAGTGCTCTTAAGTATCTATGTATACGCTAAATAATCAAATTTGTTAGACAATACCAAAGTCCTTTATATTAAACTCATGGTCATAGGTTCAATCCCTATTCTGGGGAGTGAATTCTGTTTATTACTAAAAAGTTGTAAGAATCGTATGTTTCTTAAATTCTACTATCTAAAATTATTTATCGTTATTGCTATTTCTTATATATTTAATATATATTCACTTTTCATATAAATGAGTTCATTTCATTTCAATTTATACTATATCAAAACTTATTCAATGAATTAAATGATTCAAGCACAAAATTGGTCTACAAAATTGTCTAAATTAGTCTCTAAACTATGAAATGTGATATTCGGTGTCATATTAAAGCAGTTAATTTCAATTTTATTAGACAATAAAGGCTATAAGTTTAAATTGTTAGGCTATTTGGGCTAAAGTTACGATTACGGTTATAATAAACGAAAGTAATTTTAAGTTTTGACATATATATATATATATATATATATATATATATATATATATATATAATATATATATATATATATAGATATATATATATTATATATATATAATATATATATATATATATATATATATATATATATAATATATATATATATATATATATATATATATATATATATATATATATATATATATATATATATATATATATATATATATATAATATATATATATGTCAAAACTTAAAATTACTTTCGTTTATTATAACCGTAATCGTAACTTTAGCCCCAAATAGCCTAACAATTTAAACTTATAGCCTTTATTGTCTAATAAAATTGAAATTAACTGCTTTAATATGACACCGAATATCACATTTCATAGTTTAGAGACTAATTTAGACAATTTTGTAGACAATTTTGTGCTTGAATCATTTAATTCATTGAATAAGTTTTGATATAGTATAAATTGAAATGAAATGAACTCATTAATATTAAAAGTCAATATATATTAAATATATAATAAATAGCAATAACGATAAATAATTTTAGATAGTAGAATTTAAGAAACATACGATTCTTACAACTTTTTAGTAATAAACAGAATTCACTCCCCAGAATAGGGATTGAACCTATGACCATGAGTTTAATATAAAGGACTTTGGTATTGTCTAACAAATTTGATTATTTAGCGTATACATAGATACTTAAGAGCACTTTACACCACTGTCTAAACTAGTTTTAGGAGTTAACTTATACAAAGATGCTATTTACATATAGATAAATAATTTAATTGTTTCAAACAACAGATCTATAAAAATACTATTTTCTGTAAATAGAAACTTAACACATCGACAACAAATTTTAATCTACACTACATACACTATGCTATTTATATACCAGGTGTATATTTATATCTGTATTATGATACCTGATTTACTTACCATAACCGACAAGGCTGCGTCCAAGGCTGCTGGTGCGGCTGGCTTAAGAAAGGTCGAACCTGAAAATAGAAAAAAAGATCATGTTCCACCAACCGACACCCAAGAACACTGTAAAGAAGATTATGAGACTCAGAGGTACCGCTAACCGGCTGTACCAGGATGCAAAGATGCACCTGGAGCAGTTCGTAAACTGAAAGACGATCTTTAAAGAAGCAGTAATTAACAGATTCGAAAGGATGCACGAGATCATCTTAAAACTGAATGATGTCTTCATTCAGTTTCAAAGAACAAGAGTCCACAGGCTCGGAGCGGGGATTGAACTAGATAAAATAAACTAAAACAGCTTCGACGAAACCTGCCCGGTAAGGCAAAAGTGACACCGGCTTGCGAGGGTCTAAGATAACCCAAAGCGTCCAGAACAGTGAAATTGGCGCACAGCTCAGGAAAACCCATGCACATTTATCAAAAATTTAACTGTAAATATGAATGGCTCGGTGGCGAAACATAATTGGAGCACAATATTATAATTATTGCACGTCAAAAATACACTGCCGTGTCTATCGTAGTCGCATCTCTATTTTGCCCATATAAATATTTTATAAGTCTATTTTTACTTAACAAATAACTGTTATATACGTAAAGGTAGTGAAAAGAAAAATAAAAACAGCACTAAGTAATATGCACAAGAAACTACATATACTCGTAAGCTAAGTCTATAATATAGCATTATAAGATTATAACATATTATGATAAATAATATGAGTAAATTAGTCATATTGTAATGTATTATTTAAAAAAATAATACATTTGTTTATATCATTGGTAACTCTGCCTTCATAATTTAATTACACTTTCAATTCTTTATATTTAAGCGTGTAATGTTGATAGAGAAGAATAAACATCTACTTACGGTTAGCACTGAGTATAATAAAAACCACTTTAACGGTACAAATAGCAAAACGCGATGGTAAAACAATAAACGGTTATTAAAAACTCAAGCACAAACATATAATACAAAACTAAACACAGTAACTAATGGTATGAACGAAATAATAGCGAAAACTAAAGGAGGCCATAGCAAGTATGGCAAGCGTCAACTGTTAGATTGAAATTTTATAATCTATCCGAGGGTAGATGAACGCGACGACGCCATTCCGGAACAGTCGACTAGAATTTCCTTTATAAAAAAATTAAATACAAATATTTTTAAAATATATAAATTCTTTTTATTTTTATTTATTATTATTAAGCTTCACGCTGTATTCCGCACATAGCAGGGTAGGCAGAGGGAGCCGTAGGTTGAGGGAACCTAGTGTTAAGACACTCCGTTCCCCACTTTCCGCTATTCGAGACATTGCGTGTTGAGTGGCGCTTTGCCTTCCTGCCAGAGCGAAGAAATTTAAAATATTTCATTCTCTGCTCATGGGAATCGAACCCACAAACCGTCGTGTTTACAGGCAGATGTTGTGCCTCTGCACCGCGACGGTCCTCTATATATATATGTATATATATATATATATATATATATATATATATATATATATATATATATATATATATATATATATATATATATATATATATATATATATATATATATATATATATATGTATATATATATATATATATATATATATATATATATATATATATATATATATATATATATATATATATATATATATATATATATATATATATATATATATATCTTCTTCTTCTTCTTCCTGGCATTAGTCCCGGCTTTTTGCCAGGGTCTGCCTTCCGACTAAGACCAATCGGTCCATATGAGTGGCGAAGTGGTTTTTTGTGGAGCGATTGCCATCTGACCTCCAAACCCATTACTGGGAGAAACCAGGAAAGGAAAGGGAATAAGAGGCAGAAAGACTTGGAATATAGGGGAGGGACACCACTTACATGGATTGGATCGGGTTATGAAAGTGGTGGCTCGAGGTCCCGGGGTCGCGTACCCGTATGCCGGAAACCAAATATCGGACAGATAATTGGCTAGACACCCTCTGAGATGCCAACGCCACGCGGTGTTCCCAGGCGGTCACCCATCCAAGTACTGAACGCGCCCGACGTTGCTTAACTTCGGTGATCGGACGAGAACCGGTGCGTTCAACGTGGCATGGACGTTGGCATATATATATATATATATATATATATATATATATATATATATATATATATATATATATATATATATATATATATATATATATATATATTATATAAAGTTACATATTTTATGATTGTTATATATATAAATTCTATTAAATAATATAGTGTATGTTTATCCATTTGTTATTTCATATTTATAAACGATAAATATAGAATTTAAATATATCCTTTATATTAAACTCATGGTCATAGGTTCAATCCCTATTCTGGGGAGTGAATTCTGTTTATTACTAAAAAGTTGTAAGAATCGTATGTTTCTTAAATTCTACTATCTAAAATTATTTATCGTTATTGCTATTTCTTATATATTTAATATATATTGACTTTTCATATTAATGAGTTCATTTCATTTCAATTTATACTATATCAAAACTTATTCAATGAATTAAATGATTCAAGCACAAAATTGTCTACAAAATTGTCTAAATTAGTCTCTAAACTATGAAATGTGATATTCGGTGTCATATTAAAGCAGTTAATTTCAATTTTATTAGACAATAAAGGCTATAAGTTTAAATTGTTAGGCTATTTGGGGCTAAAGTTACGATTACGGTTATAATAAACGAAAGTAATTTTAAGTTTTGACATATATATATATATATATATATATATATATATATATATATATATATATATATATATATATATATATATATATATATATATATATGTATACATATATATACCGCTAAGGTTGTAAGTTCGATTCCCTTTCGGGGTAATGAATTATTTTATTTCTGCCAAGACAATGCGTGGCGTTGATTTCAGCCACTCGACATACAATGTATCATAATTCTAGGTCAATGGTAAGTACCCTATAGGTTTTGATTATGGAAGTGCCCTATAGGCTCATATCTTATGATTGTGTTGACTTAAAAGTTTTATTTCCACTGTGGTCCAAAAGCCAAGCCAATGCTTAGCTATTAATTTCAGCTTGACATCTCCACACAATCTTGAGAATAAAGGTCTTGACAGACGGACCACAAAGTGTGCCAGTAAGGGTCCCATATTTCCCTTTTGAGGCACGGAACCCTGAACAAGATTAATTTAAAAATAATATTATTAGTATTACTAGTTCTCTAAATAAATCATGATGAAATATTGTACTAAAATTCAAATATGATAGAATTTATGATGTGAAATGAATAATTTATATGGTGCATTGCGTAAATGGAACATCATGTATACAACAATACATTGTTGTATATTTTTTTCCAGCTTCACATCTATCCAAAATCCTTTGGATCCTTTGCCACCTCTGGGTAAAGCGAAACCTCGTGTTACGACTCAGTTCCCAACTCTCCGTCTGAATTGGAGATATTTTCAGTTTTATCTTATCAAAGTAGGGGAAAAAAAAGAAGGGAGATGTAGGAAAAAAAAAATTCCCTAAGACAGGATCGAACACGCTATACATACAGACGCCATACTGTGCGATTATGTTATTAAATTGTTTTATTTATTTATATTAATTATTATTTGTTTTAAATTAATTTATTTATTTATAATAAAAAAAATATATTTGTAATTTGTATCCAGACCAAATCGAATACCACCATGTCCACGTAAAAGGGTATACAGCTATCATTTTATTATAACCAACTCTAAAGAAGTACATTTTGTACAAAATTACTATAAAGCTACGCAACACAAAATTATTATAAAGAATAATCATTTGAGAAAAAGGTAGGAGGTATCAATTTAATATCTTACAATATTTAATAAGACATATATTCGCTATATTGATTTAAATACTATTAGCGTGTGTAGTATATTCTTATATATATGAAAAAGATACAGCAATTAAATAAAAGTGGGGAAGATTCAAACAAAGGCAATGCAATGCGAGATACAAATAAGGACAAAATAGGGAAGCCTCCGTTCCCTGTTAAGGAAGCGGTTACTGGTTATATATAATATATATAGATAGATATATATATATATATATATATATATATATAATATATAATATGTAATATATATATATATATATATATATAATATATATATACTATAATAATATATCTATATAATATATATATATATATATATATATATATATATATAATATATATATATATATATATATATATATATATATATATATATATATATATATATATATATATATATATATATATATATATGTATATATTATATATATCAAACGTATTTGTAAGTAACAAGAATCTAACATTTTAATTAAACATAAGCTTGTATTTCCAGAATTCCGATAATGTGTAGGAAATTTCTCTCTTAACCCTGCTATACTGCTATACCCGTATATATAAGCAGGGCTATTATATTAAAGCATACAACTGAAAAATTTTACAATATATGAAGTTAATTTATTAATTTCCCTTTAACTTTATTCACAAAGAACAAAATGTACTAATTTTAATTTTGTTTTGAAAACATCTTGGTTTGTATCCTTAGTTTATATTACTCTACTATAAATACCATTGTTATTATTATGTCCAATAATTTCATACATTCGTTCGTTGAAACAGATTTGAGAGCAATCCTTGCAAAATGAGTTTATTTTTGTATTTTATATAATCTGGATATACTGATACGGGACATTTTTTTTAGCGTTTCTCTTTTTTTTCCCTAACCGTGCATACTCCATCATCCCACGTAGTTATATCACCATTCACAATTACAGCCGCCTGGCTTGCATTCTCGCCTTTATAGAAGAAATACTTTAAAAAGATACCAAAATTTTTCTTTATTAACTTCTATTTTTAACACCCTGTAACTCTTAACGGAATGGACCAAACAGAAATACAGCGGATTTTTTTGTTATGGGTGAAATGTTATCTTAACAACGTTGATAAATTTGATATTGTTTTATAGATACTTTGCGAGATATCGAACACTACAATCATCTACCGATCATAATAGATTACTTTTTCCCCAACCTATTATTTGTTTTTTTATTATTCATTACGAGCGTGATTTTTATATGAAATGACGACTATAGCGCCTAAAGGTGATATTTTTCACAAAATTATTTTAGAAATATGTAGTGAAGGACCCGAAGCGATAATATACTAAAATAGTGCTGGAAACAGATAAAAAATCATCACACGTATTTGAAAGACAAGTCACACTTATACGCGCTCTCCACGTTCGAATTGATTGTATACGCCGACAGATCCAGTCCAGGTTCCAGTACACAGGTACACTTTTGTTGAGGTTAGCTTACCTCGGGTTCCTCTCAGTATCTTTTTATTATGGACCTATTGCTTGTATTGTTAATTCTCACCACTGACATCACCAGCAAAGCCGCGTATAACAGCTGGTCTCATATTTTAAATTAGTATTCTCCAGGTATACATTCGTATTCTTTTAAAGTTGTACATATGTGTTTTTTTAAGGTTATATAAATTGTATTATATAAGTTAACGAATTGAATTGTTGTTAAAATATTGTATGTACAAATTGCTGATGAGAATCAATCAACAGACCAGAATAGTTTTGTTTACACGGCACTGGCTTCATAACAAAGAGATTGTGAAATTGCCATGATAGAAAAAAATAAAGTAATATCTGAAACAATGTTAAAATTCCATTTTGTTACGCCAATTCAATTTACTCACTCATACGCTATCTATGAAAAGTTAAAGTACATGTGATATTTATAGATTATATTTATTTTAATGCATTGTTTGAAAACAATGAATGTGATGAATAATAAATAAAGTCTGAAAAACGTAGTCTATATTTTTATTTTTTTTAATTAGATTTTTATTATATATATTCTTTATTGCATACATAAAAAATGCACATAAAATTAAAGTTATGTCGGCAATGGTGGGTTTATTTCTAAAAGAAATCTCTTCCAGCCAACCAGTGGAAGTGAGTAACTTTTAAACAAATAGCGGGAAGAGATAGTGCAAAAACAAAAAAAACAAGATTTGAAAACTAAAATATAAAATAAGACGTGATTATAAATATAAAATATAGCATGTCAGGATTGAATTGTGCCCACAAATACGTCGGAGATTATTAGTAATACATATTTTCGATAAACTATGGAATATGGAACAGTAGGAAAAAAATATCGGTCAATTGCGAGAAGTACTGGCGCCCCAACGGTTTCGTATTATTTCATGATTTTAATTGACCTACCAACGGGAAGTACAACTTATAAAATTGACAAACTTAAATTTACGATAGTATCCACTCTTTTTTATATGAAATGATCTGCAAATATAAGCTTGTAATGGTTTTTTTTCTTTTGAGATATGGATCTTTATTTAACCGTTATTTATAGCATTAATCTACATTCGTCTGTCAATAGTCTAGTTTGTCATCTGTATCATCTGTCTTCTAATTTTTTTTTTTATAAAGATAAGTTGAATAATTAGACCATAGAATAGTGCCTAATGTCTCATTAAATACAGGCTAATCGTAATAGTCATTATCTATAATATTTATTATATTGGAGAAGACTAAATATGTATATATAAATTTTTGTTCTTGTATGTAATTTTCAAATGATTTTTTTTATTCCCTTTTCCCAACGGTGAACAGAGCGATATGCCTCGAATATAAAGCAGAATATAATGTCACTCCGTGTATAGAACAATCACATTAAAACTTATACATTCACATATATATCCAATCTCATTTTACAGGTAAAATTTGCAAACTATATAGGGGAAAAGTTAGTTTTCCACCTACGTCTATCACATACGTCTACGAAGACTTGTTTATTTAATTAGTATCCAATTCGAGAGCCAATCAAGTTGGAGATGATGGCCGCAAGCTATTAACGCAGTACTGTTTCTGATAGTTCGGCGGTCGATTTATGATGTATGTATATACATATATGTATGTAACTCATAAATGCTTATATTAATATTGTTTTTTATTAAATATTTCATATATATTTAATACTGCACTAAAGGGAGGGTTTTTTTAAGGTTCCGTTCCTAAAAGGTAAAAACGGTACCCTATTACTAAACCTCCGCTGTCTGTCTGTCTGTCTTTCAGCAGGCTGTATCGTATAAGCCGTGATATCTAGAAGGCTGATATTTTCAAAAATTATGTCTTTTCGTAGCCTCTATAACAACTAATCCTAAAAATAAAAAAAAATGTTTCGTCATCGACCTACAATCATGAAATAGGTACGGAACCCTCGGTGCGCGAGCACTACTCGCACTTGACTGATATCTTTTTATTAAATTTTTTGACAATGATTAAACATTCATATATGTTAATTAATCACACAAAATTGACTGAAAAGTTCAGATGAAATTTATATGTATCTATCACATACTGTATATTATTCTAGTTCTAGAATCATAAAATGGAAATGACTTTGTTTACCAGATCATACAACATTTCACTTTGTCATGGGACATACTTATATCTAAAGTAAAATAAGATGAAGTTGCGAGCACAAGCTAGTTAAGTAATAAAACTTAAATCAATCACTTAAGTTATCATTAAGTTATTTGATACAATTAATTCGAAAGTAATTATAACGTTTATTAGGGCAAATTTAATTTGCAACAGTATTTACAAAGATTTAACGACGGTAGTAAATTTTCACGATGATTTGATTACGGCTTTAACGTTTAGGATTAGTAAGGACACAGACACGTTTTTATGGGAATCTGTCACACCTGCTTCTATTGCATACTAAAAATAGAATTTTTGCAGGTCCACATAAGCGCACCTCTTTCGTATTTAATTAAAAAAAAATGTTTCTGCACCAATGGGAGACCTGGATTTTTTTATTTTTATCGTTCTTTTTTCTAAATTTATATTAAAAACGTAAAGTTTTAGTTACTCCTGCTTTTTAATATTATATGCTAAAACTCCTGATTGATGGCTTTTCTCCCTATCATCATCATTGTGTTTTGATTTGTCTTTGATGTTGTTTGTTAGTTTTCTTTATGCATAGATATTTCACTAATGTATATTATATCAATAATCTTAATAGTAAATTGTCGTAATTTAAATTAAAAAAATAAATTAGCTTCACGCTGTATCCCGCTTATGGCAAGCATAGGGAACCGTATGAATCGTAGAATCCTAGTGTTAAAACACTCCGTTCCCCGCTATCCACCTTTCAACGCATTGCGTGTTGAGTGGCGGTACTCAACGCCGCGCTTTTTACCTTGTTACCAGAGCGAAGAAAATGAAAATCATTCATTCTCCCCAAGTGGGAATCGAACCTAACAACCGTCTCGTTTACAGACAGAGGCTTTGCCTCTGCACGACGACGGTCAATTGCCATATATAAATTGTCATATTTATACGATATATAGCAATGGAGGTAAGTTATAGATGTACACAAAACATGTACAATTACGACATTTTATGAAATTCATGCCCTTAATAGAGTTTTAAGGGGATGAAAAGGCAATTTGTATTAATCTAGATTAAAATCTCATCGTTTTACTAAGATATAGTATAATTTCTAAGCCATAATTGCTTCATTTATCTCTATATAATATTTATATAGGTATCAATATCAAAAATGTCGAAGTTTTGAATAAAATTAATAAGAAAGTCTAGTTAAGTGTTGTCGTCGTGGCGCAGTGGTTCAGCGTCTGACTGTACACGCTGCAGTTATGGATTGGACTCCCGTTCGGGGAAAACTAATTTATCTATTTTCTGATCGGAGCTAGTGACGTAAAATGGAAATATGCTTTCAATATTTTATAAAATACTTTCATTTTAACTGGTATCACTATACCGCGACGATACCGTGCATCAATTTTTGCACTAAATGATGATACAGCCATAGTATAGAGTTCACGTAGGTGAAGCCGCAAGAAGAACACTATAAAATACTCGCTTAGCTTATAACATGTTTATGGTATATCTCGCTAGCTCGAAGACCAACTCCATCAATGCCGGAGTATCCTAGGGTTAAGCGCTATTTCCCACGCTGTTTTTTTTACATATTAGTTGCTATGCAGATGACAGCAGGAGTGATAACTTTTATACCGGACGGGTTAATTACTATGGCACCGAGGTAGAATCACGAAAAATACAACTTATGTCCGATATTGAGATTTCCCTGGAAAAGGTCTCGAAGTGAAGTGGACGTAACCTTGTTCAACCTGAAGACTCAAGTTAGTATGTTTACTGCTAAAACATTTTACTTTAGCTCCTTAATTCCAGGGCATTCTTCTTTATACTAGTAAAAGTATTGGGTTTGTTGAGGTCGATATTTTGAATGAGGTCCAGTTTAGGAGTCATCTGGAGGGCGAAGCAGTATTTCACATCTGGACAAAGACTTCTTTGTTATAAAGCTCAGGTCAATCCTCATGTAGAATCCTAGTCTCATCTATGGGCAGGCGCCGTTCAGTATAATATGCAACTACATGACTCTATTCAGAGTAGGACATTTCGAATCGTCGATAATCCCAAACTCACACACGGCCTAGAATCGTTAAGTAAACAGAGGCGCTAGTTCTCTGTCGGTATTCTACCGCCTGTACTATGGAGAATGTTCAGTACGCTACGAAATTGTACATCAAAGCATTATATGATTAAATAGTTTTAAATCATAGTTTCATTTAAAATTTCCATTTAGTATGTTTAAAGTCTTATATAATTTCAGTTCCTTTAAAATCTGAATCAAAATTGTACAAAACAGTGAAATTCTCCTACGCTACGTTGAAACTTAAAGCAAGTACTATCAATTACTAAAGTAGAGCTCGTAGCTTTCGCTCGAAGCAATTTCAAAAGCTACTCATTTATTATATTATGTAATTTTAACCTCATATAGATCTATACATTTATACAAACATAGTATGTATATATGTTATAAAGCATATACCACACTGGCAATAGTAATCAACGTTGTAACTTCATCAATAAACATTAATTTTATATATATATATATATATATATATATATATATATATATATATATATATATATAATATATATATATATATATATATATATATATATATATATATATATATATATATATATATATATATATATATATATATATATAGTCTAGTATAGTCGGGTAAGTAAGGAAGGCGTCTCAACACTAATTTACCTCGATCTACCCTGTTATATGCGGGCAGAAGCGTGTAAAATATTTTTTTTAAATTTTATTACTTTAGACTGGATGTACGGGTGTCGAATCCAAGTTATCTTATAAACAAATTAAAAAAAAAGTAATTTTAGTAGGTACAATAAAAAGTTTCATCTTGTCCATTGGCCCTTGGATATTATCTGTTTTATTAAATATAGAATAGCAAAGCAAGAGTTAAATCCAAATAAAAAGTGTATATTCATAAAAAAATAATCGTGACATCAGAAGACGTATGGTGAAAAGGACTGAGGTTCAAGATACCAATTATTGATATTTGATATTTCTTTTCAAAAATTGGCCATCTAATCTACTACATTTAACTTGGGCAAAAATACTTGACCAGCCTCATTTCACGAAATAATGGTATATAATAGTGCTGCCTCCAGCCATTTTGGATGCTGTAGTTTGGCAGTCACATTTTTTTCGACTAAAATAGTCATCGTGCTTCTTGAAAGATGGTTTTATACAAAAAATCTGCTTTCACTTTTAGATGTTTTATTTTGTGTGCATACTGAAATATTAACTTTAATATTAACGACACGTTATTGTATCGTATTTTCATCAATATATACAAACCCTTATAAGTAACTCTTAGTAATAAACTATCAAATGATTTTCTTTTTTATGGTTCAGAACAATTTACGACAAAATAGCAGCTGATTCTATCCTGCGTTGATTTTGGACCCAACTTTATTTAAATACTGAAAATTTTATTTCAATTTCTTCACAAGGTCCACAGGTAAGAGCTAGATGTAAATAATTTATATTAAAAAGTATATATTCACCGCCCTTGTGTCTAAAAGGTCTCTCACAATACCATACACGTGGTAAACAGAGTAATGTACAAGTATAACGATCCACATAATGCGTGGATCGTCGATCGATCGATCTTTTAAACTTTTATATAGATAAGATATTACATCGACAGAGATTGAACGATTTTAGTGAAATGTATTGAAAATATTTTCTTAAGTAATAGTAAAGTAGGGGGCATCGTGGCTCAGTGGAACAGCGTTTGAGCGTAAACTTGATGGTTGCGGGTTCGAAACTTCCGTAGGGGGATGAAATATTTTAACTCTTATAAGACAAAGCGCTTCTCACTACTACTTTTCATTCTTTCAATGCCCGATTTCGTAGATTTTTAAGTTTTGTATATATATATATATATATATATATATATATATATATATATATATATATATATATATATATATATATATATATATATATATATATATATATATATATATATATATATATATATATCCAGTGAAGGTATTTCTGGTGTTATTTATCTTCTATCATCTATCAATCTTCGTGAAGACGTCGCACGTTTATTTCACAACATTCTCGCGTAAATTTTAGTAAATTAATGGATATTTGGGAAATTTATGGGGAACGAGATATTTTAGTTGAGCTTTTGATCCATAGCTTAGCTAGCTTGTTATCTTGGTATCACATTCTATCATGTGTATTATAATTTGTGAGGCCATTGTGCTACATTAGAAGCACCTGACTGCAACCTTAATGGTTTTAGTTCCGATCCCCACTTGGTGATTTGAAATATTTGCATTGCGCTCTAAGACAAAGTGCGAGATCAAGTTTCATCGCTTAAGCCGCAATGTGTCAAAATCGGGTCGAACGTAGAGAACTGACTCTCATGACACTAGGTTTTATATCCCTGTATCCATAATAGAACTTCCTGGAGTATAAAGAAAAGGAGGCCGTCGTGGCTCAGCGGCAGAGTGTCTGCCTAAACACGACGATTGTGAGTGCGATTCCGTGCGTTGCGTGTCTTAACAGTAGATTCCCTCTGCATACCCTGCTATATGCGGAAAATAGTACGAAGCTAATTGTATATTTTTATATATGAGGGGTCAAAGCGTGAAGCTGAAAAATCTATGTAACCGATTTTGTTTTTAAATTTTAACGTTTACTATCATTTATTAGTTAGTGGTGTTGAATTAGTAAATAACACTAAAAGCATTGAATGCACGTTGATTTTCGGGAGTAACGATATATGTGAATATATTAATAAGCAAATTATTAACACGAAGTATACTCAAATATTAAAGTGATTGATGACCCGGGAGATTCAATTTATATGTAATATTATTGAAAGGTCGAGTGTGAATGTCTTTTAAATTATTGGATATCCGAGGATGTGGAAAATTATCTTACGTTTCTCCATCTACAGGTATATCTAAAGTTTCAGTTTCATCATTTTTCTAGATAATTTTGAGAAGAAATTCTATAGTATTTTCATGAATTTACCGTTTACCGTGGATGCTGAGTTTAACGCGTGTATCAGATAGGAGACTTAAGCAAGCTTAAGTGGCAAAATAAATTAATTAGGAATTTATAAGATAAGTTAACTAAATCTTTACACTGACAAGTTATCCACAACGTGTCAAATTGGACCAAATCCAGCAAATGTTTAATTTTAGTTACATTAACCAAGACGACTCTATATACATGTGAAATGGAGACAAGACAATACCAAGGCAAAGCGCGGCATTGAGATCTGTCACTCAACACGCAATATCTTAAAGGTTTAGCGGAAAGTGGAGAGTGGAGCGCTCTCCCTTTCCCGCACATATTTGTTTTATATGATAGATAGATGTGATAGTGTCTCCAACAGAACACAGCTTCGTATCTCCCTCGTTCGTTCCACACTTAGTGTTACTGTGTAATTCAATTGGACGGTGTTGTCATATATAAATTATGAATAAAACTACTTTACTTCATAGGAAGCTATAGGCTTTTTCAATAATCATTTTAAGAGTTGTTAGTAGGTATATAAATGAAAGGAATGTTATCATTTACACTGTAAAACAATTGTTAGTAAAATGTGAACTTGGTTGTAGGTTTTAGTAAGCATTTTGATAATTAAAAATACTTTAAATAACAAATATGTTGTTGAAAAATTCATTATATGAACTTACCAGTACAGCGCACAGTCTAAAAGCTTATGAAATACCAGTAGCTTCTGCTGTATCGAATAAATATGTAGATTGCTCAGTATGAAGTATTTTAAACTTTCACATTCAATACTCTAGCTAAAATACGTTCGATTTTATTGAATACTTTATACGATTCTACAATAACGAATGCTTAACAAATAAAAGGCCATTGAAATGTCTAAAAATGAGGTTTAACCTTTGATAAATGCCAGCTATTCTATCAGGCATCGGAAATATGGCACTGTAGGGAAAGTGCTAAAAAACTAAGAGAAAAATCGACTGTGGAAAGGATTACATTTTTTTTTCAGTTGAAGTGCTTCCGCACGGAGCTATTAGTGACAATTGAAAAGCGCAAAGTCAAAAACCAATAGAAAATTCTAATATTCAACAGCCATTACACACACAAGATATATACATTATATATATATATATATATATATACATATATATATATTTATAGCACGTTAAAGTTATAGTCAATATTATATTTTATCTTAGTTTGTATATATTGTCGATGTTTTTGTGAATAGTATTCTGTGCTGTATCTAATTTTATTAACAAGTTCAGTGTTTTTATTAAAATTCATAGCGGAGTACTACGGAGTAAACGGCAACCGATTGTGAATGCGATAGGTGTGGGATCGATTCCCACTCGTGAAACATAATAGACCAGCCCAATTAAAAAAAATACAAACATGACACTTAAACAAAAGTTATATTGTAATATATATTTTGTTATGTTATGTATATTTGTGTGTAATGTGTTATGTGTATTTTGTTATATAAGTGATTTGTAAAATTCAAGGCCTGGAACATCTGTTGTAATGCTCTAAAAATCAGAGCAAGAATCTAGTGTCTAGACACTCCGTTTCTCATTTTCCAACTGATTATCGAGACATTACTTGTTGAGTAGAAATCAACGCTGCGTTCTATCTTCTTACCAGAACTAGGAAATTAAATAAATCATGCCCCCGAGTGGGAATCGAACTCACACCCGTCTTGTTTACAATCAGACGCTGTGACGCTCCTTCATTATGGAATTTAAATTCATTTATTCCATTCGAATAGGGATCATATGAAAACACAGTAATCAAAATGTATATGAATAATTAATTAATTTGAATGTCACGCATTGTGAATACAATTAGGTTATTTATACAATAAGGTTGAATTACAAAAACCAAAAGTATTACACGGTACCTATGACACACATATATCTTTATAATTTATGAGCAAAGCATGTAAACGAGCTGTATTTTTATAAACTATATTATATATTCTTAGGATGGGATAGTTAATATTTTTTATTATCATATACCATGTTTAATAACTCCATCCTTTATCCTGCTTAGCACTGTAGGCAAGGTACAGCCCTAAGTTTGAAGACATATTGTATGAGAAAGGCGGAACTCGATGTCCCGCTTTCAACTAAAGCGTAAAATAATTTACTGCCATGTGCCAGTGGGTATCGAACCCACAACTGTCTCGAAACACGTGAAAGTCGAATCCCATGATTTAAGATGATTTAGATATAACCATTAGTATTTTGTTGTTGTTGGCCGATTTATTTAGGTACATCTATTGTCCTTTACTGCTAAACTATTTTGTGTTTAAGTGTGTGTCTATGTGAAAATTTAATTTTGAACTACAGTATTTTACAATTTCTTTTTATGCTACGAGGAACATTGAGATGCCATAGTTTCCCAGTGGATTAGCATCTAACTTCAAGCAGTAGGTCTTGAGTTCGGTCTCCATTCCGCGGGAACGAATCATTTCCATTATCGCTCTGATAGTGTTCGGCGTTGACTTTCGCAATTTACGTTCCGGCATTTCCGCCGTTTGCCCACTTTGCTATACGCGGTAGAAAGAATTGGTAAAAGCATGTTCCAAATAATCAGATTCCCAGCTCATCCTTGACCCTATTATGTTTATCTAAGAGAATATTCGCCGAAACAAAAAATATCGCTTTTATCTTTACACTGAATTACATCCAATTGTCTACAACAGAACTATGATTGTGCAAAGGCAGTTGATTTCTAACTTTGTCGTTTCAGACACGAGAATGAAATAAGAAGATTTGGTTTATTTCATTTGAAAGTAAAAATATGTTTTGGTTTTATTATGAATTTTCCAATAGAAATCTACATTTCTATATACTATGAAGAAATGTATTGGAATTTTTATGTTTGTTTGTAAATTGGTATTTAATTTATTACCTAGAAAGCTACAAGCTTAGCGTTAAATTAGATTATTAATAAAACTATGTAGAAACCTATGAAATTTACAAATTACAAAAACAAATCATTTGGCACGTGTTTCTTAAGAAGCCATCGCAGCGCCATTATAAACGAAATGGTTGTGTTGATCCCCACTCGAGAAAATGAATTATGCAAGACAATACGCCACGTTTATTTCTGCTACTTAACACGCAATATGTCGAATTACGGGTTTGCAGCTTAAATAATTGCGGGATAATGCGTGAAATATACAATAGAAAATGAGAGAATATATTGCCTTCACACTACTTATTTCTAACTATCTACAAGCTGATATGTATCAATGTCGATTTAATTATGATCTAGATTACTAAGGCTAGGTGCTCAAATATTGTGCTTAACATACAATATTTGCATACAAGTGAGTGTACTAGCTACGCTTTTGAATATTAATGGAATTAAATCTACTTATATGAGATACTGTACAGTGTGGACTGTACTTGATATTACATATTCAGATGTAGTTCTGGATAATATAATAATTTTGTATGCATTAGTTATTATCATATATTAGCTAATAATCTATAATATATAATAACTAACCGACGATCTGATGAGGATCGCCGGAATTCGATGGATGAGGGCGGCCCAGAACCGGTCTTAATGGCGCTCAATGGGGGAGGCCTTGGTCCAGCTGTGGACATATCCCGGCTGATATGAAATGATGATGATGAAGAAAATGTCGTTGTGGCGCAGTAGCACATGGTCTGATTGTAAATTTAATAGATATATGTTCAATAATAATAGAAGGAATAAATTCATTTCATTTCCTCGCTCTGGTCAAAAGAAAAACCGGGGCCTTGAGCTCTGCAACTGGGAACGTGACGTCTAAATTTTGAGCAGAAAACGGAAAATAGAGTGTTTTATCACTATGTGTCCCCTTTTGCCCCTGCTATGAATGATGCCTCACTCTAAAGCTAAAGAAGAAGGAATATTATGGAAACCTGAAAATTGCATTTTAGTTTGAAAAAATGTAGCGACTTACTTACTTAGCGCCGAATATCAGAATATGGTTGGAGATGGAAAATGACAAGTCATGTTATCATCTCTACCTGCACCGAAAATAGTGTATTTTTTTTTATTTTATTTTTTTATTTAGTAAATTCATGCTAGTAAATTCATTCTCTATTTTCCACCCGGATGAACACGAGCACGATGGCCTCAAATGTTAATACAATTATAATATACTAGATAAATAAATTCCAGCCGAAAATATATGGAACTATTATACACTAAATACGAAACCGCAGCAAGGTGTACTACGTACGCAAGAGTAAACTCTAAACTTTACACCATAAGGTTATATTTAAACTTTAGTTCTATTTACGATCATATGCTTTGTGAACCTACAAGAATTACACAATTCTACAGATTTCCGCAAAATTTGTAGGTGAAAGCTTATTCGTGTAAATCATGATATTCTATTACGAAATATATCTTTTAATGACAGAAATAATAAATAAATGAGTACATTTCCTTTTACAATTGTGACCTAACAAAAGACACCAGGTGTGTACGACGAGTCAATGAGATAAATTAGTCAGAAGTCCATCACAAAAGATGTAATGAAATATGTTATCTTCATATATGTAGTTGGGCGTGATTGTGACGCGACGGTTGTGGGTTCAATTCCTACTCAGGGTGCAAGGGTTTGGTTTCGTTTTCGTCGCTTTGGTGACAAGACAAAGCGTGGCTACGACTTCCGCCACTGAACACGCAATGCTTGAAAGGTGGAAAGCGGAGAACGGAGTGTCTTAACATTAGGTTCCCTCTGCCTACCATATACCTATATGCTGAATACAGCGTGAAGCTAATAAAAATTCAAATAGCGGGATAATTTCAACCGAAGGTTAAGTATGTTACATGGAAAAATTCAACGTGTGTTATTTTAGCCAATAGCCTTTCTCGATAACTTTACTATCGAACCCGAAAAATATTTTTGAATTCAAATCAGTTGTTCCTGAGATTAGCTCGTTCAATAAAATAAACTACTAAGCATTATAATAATAGTCTAGATTTACTATTTTTCGCTTCACACGATGTTTCTTGTTGGTAAAACCTATCATTAAGAGAAACAGTTCTCCACTGTGCGTACTCGTATGTACTTTATTAATCTAAGTGTCTTCATATCTTTATCAATTCATTAACTAACATTAATAGTAAGAAAATTGTTTGTTTTTTTCTTTCAAGTTTTTCATTTAATGTTTAAAATATAAGATTCATTCCAAAGATTTCGTTTAATTTCTCTTTCTTTTAATGTGTTTTTTCATGAAGTATTGTATTCAACGAGTTAGATCTCTTTATTTGATACTCCATATTGGGTAGGTTATAAAAGCACATGTATTTAAACAGCCACTTTATCTGTCGGATATCTGGATATGATTTGTTTTGCCATGAATATGCAAGTTAAGCCCTTTCCCTATGAAAGATATCCTTTTTTTATCTTAGTTAGGTTGTACAAAAGTATTATATGATATTATATCGCAGCGGACATTTGAAAGATTGTAGCTAAATTAAATTAAAACCATTAACACTAAAGGTATATTCCAAATATATTAAAAATACAACTTCATCGGTCACACAAAGATCAAAAGCTTATAATAATGCAAAGTGTAGAACAGAGAGATTGGTCACTATATGCTTTTATCTTTGTCAAAATTCTAAGCAAATAGTTAAAAAATTATAATTTTATAGACAGTAGTAACGCAACTATATATAATACGTCACGTACGTTCATTACATTATTTGTGCCCTAACAAGAAAATTAAATACAAGAGTTTAGCATACGTAATCAATACTTTATTCTGGAGCCAGTTCAAATAAAGGAAAATAAATACTAGGCCCGAAAATATACGCTAACATGAAGTAGTTTAGCTATCGATAATTTGATTGGTTAATTATACTCGTCTACAGTATTATTATAGCGTATAGTTCTCTTATTGGGGTACAAAAGTAATATTGCCAATTTATACGAGTATGTATAATATTGGCAATATTACTTTGTTGAGTAAGATGATGTTAAAAATAATAATATGTGTATGTAATTTAATTCTAATTTTACACTAGCAAAACAAAGACGTACGTGCTCAGGTGGTTTAAGCACGCTGAGAGAATGAGTGATGAAAGAATGGCGAAAAAGATACTCGTATATGAAGCAAGAGTCAGTGGTAAGAGAAGTAGGGGAAATATCGATTGATATTCAAAAACACATTGTCGAACATACTGGAGGAAGGTTACGGTAAATCCACGAAGACCTCCCAGAGGGCGTAAAGAGGTTAATGGTAGTGGACGAGACGAAAAAGAAAGAAGTATGTAGAAACATGTACGTAGGTACAAAAGCGTAAAAAGAGCAAAAAGCGCGGGTCGCAGGTACTTATGGATGTTGAAGATTTCAGGCCATCGTGGCGCAGAGACAGCGTCTGACTGAACAATTACTCCATTTCATTACTCTAGCAAGCAAGCTTAAATTAAAATTAAGTCGGAAAACAAAGAACGGAGTGTCTGGACACCAGTGTTTCTCTAACTACCTTGCAAAATAAAAATTAAGTATGAACTATAAGACTGTCTTATTTCCTTCGCAGTGTGTGTTCGTCAATCCAACAAAGACCAACAAACACCCAATATATATCTTAATTAGACACGACGCGACGTCGCAATGAAGTTTGTTACGTTAGAGATTTAACATTATTGATACTATGAACGAATTGTCTACCAGAACGTTGAGAGTTATGTGTCGATTACGGCTTTATTGGCTTCCAACATCTAATATATAAGTAAATAGATGATTTTAAAGATGTATAGAAGACAAGGAGTCCCGGAAAACATGACAAAAGGATAGATAAAAAATAGATGCAAATATAGAACGATCAATTATATTGTCTATGATTATCCCTGCAAAATCCGAAAAGTAGGAGAAATTAATTCTAATATTTTTCTTTGGATCCTCTTAATAAATTAATACGATTATTTTCTAAAAAATATCCGCCCAGTATGAAATATATTTATAATATGATCAGCCTAACCCCTCTGCCTGTACTTTACAAAAGATTCTGAATTGTAAATAAATCTAAATTTATCCTTCAACAACAGAATATTTATAAGAAAGAATTAAAGCTTTGGAGTTCAATAGCTTTTGTTATAGCGAGAGTATGCAACTAATATACTTGCCAAAAACGCTCAAAGTGATCAAAGTTGAATGACCTTACATTTCCTACAGGATTATATAATTGTCTATAGACTGTTATGTTATTTAGGTTCAGTGCAAACCACTTAACCTATACAATATTATAATATATTACACTCGTATATTATAATAGTTCTAGAATAATGAAAAAGTAATAAGCCTTTATTTCAGAGAAATTACAGATTATGTATATATTACAAATGGATTACTAAGAGTTAAAGCTTTTTAGGGTTCCGTAGCCAAATGACACCCTTATAGTTTCGTCATTTCTGTCTGTATATCTGTCTGTCTGCCCGTGTGTCTTGGTATGTGGTATAAACTTGATATGTAGATGTATTCTGTGAACCACATTAAGATTTTCGTACAAAAATAGAAAAAAAATAACAAATTTTGGGGCTTCCCCACACTTAGAATGCGAGAGACACTTCAAAAATAAAAGAATCATAAAATAAGAAAAATATGTACAATACGATGTAAACTTCCACCGAAAATTGATTTGTACTAGATCTAATAAGTAGTATTTTTTAATACATTATAAACTGAACTACAAGAACTTTTATACTATGTTACTTGCTGCTACAGAATCCATTATGGGCGAGTAAGACTCGTACTTTTTTATTTATTTAATTTTGTTAAAATAGTTTTTTTGCATATTATAATAATTATATATATATATATATATATATATATATATATATATATATATATATATATATATATATATATATATATATATATAATATATATATATATATATATATAATAGTAAGTAATTTAAAAAATCATCACAAATTTTTCTGTCTGTATCGTTTGTAGATCATAAGATAATGTGAAAAGTTTAATATCTCAAAAAGCTGTCGAAACAGTTTTAAGGACGCATACCAAGTCAGTGGAAAATACTAATATAACTAAATGTTGCCATTAAATCAGTGCTAATGGGCAAATCGCTCATCTTAATTAAAACTGTTATTCAACAGCTACAACTATAGGGAATGACGTTTTATGTTCTAAAAGCTTTTATCTTCTTGTCCATTAAAATTAAAATATAAATGTAACTACAAACTTCCAAAAGCTTATCACTTGAAGTTTATTATGTACTAGGAGAAAACTTCATTGGCGTGGACTTTATGACCCTTGCCACCCTACGGAATGCTATCCTTTTTCATCAACATTCATGAGATTATGACATGTTAGATTTTTATATGACGGCGAAACTACTCATTATGCTCAATAATTACTACTAAAGATACTTTTTATTTATTTTTGTTTAGCTTATGTATTTTTGGTTATATCAGGTATTCGTTCTTTTTCGTATTACAAGTAGTTTAGCAGGACTGAGATGTTCCAGATCTTAGATTTTAATATTTAAACGAAAAATGCTCATCACGATCAACAACTTTAAGGAAAAAGTCATTTTCTGTTTTTTTTTATATTTAAGATGTTCTATTGCGATTCTACATGAGATGTTACAGATCCTTGATTTTTATATATCATCGAAAAGTGCTTATAACGTTCATTCATTTTTGTTATGGCAACATTTAATTATTTCTTATTTTTCTGCTGTATACAATGGAATGCATCAGGTATGTCTATCTTCGTAATCTATTATAGTCTAGATCCTGCTCTAATCTAACAGGTATACAACAAAAAAATTTCATTCAAATCCGTCCAGTATATCCGTAGATATACGTGCACAAGCAGACAAACATATTCTGTTACTATTATTATTACATCGGCCTGTATTACTTTTTCGTATAAATATTCAATGTCGAGACACAATTATTTTACTGTTTTAGTATAATATAGACTAGCGACTGGTATGCGGTCTCCCCTCACCCGCTTGATCGATGTTCTCAGATTTACTTTAATATAATCTATATATGCTACGTGAAGCTAAAACTTTGGACCCCTTTTTATGAAAATTGCGCGGACGGAGGAGTATAAAATTTGGCACACTTATAGTTTATGTATACGAGAAGTGCACAACAAATCAATAAATAAAACATTACACACACTACCATATGTTTAACAATAAAACTTTTGTATAAAATAACATACACGTTGCTATGGCAACGCGTGTTTCTCGCATCAACGTATTAGAGAACCTGTATGCATGTTTGTGCATGTGTTTTTTTTGTATTTAAATTCATTTTGTCTATGAAAAATTATGAAAAATGTATGTAAATGAAAATTATATCATTTTATATCTTATGTTTTCAAATGCAGCACATGTGGATTTATTTCCGCAGGTATGCATGTATAAAAAATAAGCGTTTATGTTGCTCCACAATGCTTTTTATCTGCCTGAAAAAGTTTAATAAAAAGAAATCCTTACTGTTGGCTCTGCATATATATGAATAACCAGAGAGAACCAACAGTAAGGACCGCTCTACGCTTTTCGCCTGAATTTGAGATTTGAAAGATTTGTCTTTATATAAGAATGGAAGGGGGGAATTGAAAATCTATAATACTTCTGAGTCGAGATCAAATCCGCAACGATCATGTCAGTCAGATGCAATTTTGCAGGACTACGATGGCCATTATATAGAATATATTTAAGACACTTCACTACAGATCACTTACTCTACTACAGAATACTAATCTACTACATAACAAAACTCATTTTCCTCATTGTTTTGGTTTAATTCCAATCTAATATATATAATACATAGATCAGTTGAGCTTTTATATATATATATATATATATATATATATATATATATATATATATATATATATATATATATATATATATATATATATATATATATAAACAAATAATATTTGTTAACTTAGCTGAAAGTGAAGAATGTTGTAATCTAATTTATTTATCTACTCTGTTAAATATAGGTATGTCCGTGAAGCTATAAGCGTCTGATTAATAGTAAACTGTAAACATTTTTTGTAGTTATTGAGTTTTAATCTGAAAATTGGATGCTAAATACATAGTTTCCTACATTGAATACTATATTAAAATATATAAATTAAAAACACGCTTCTTTTTTGTTCTCAAAAAACACAAAGTAAAAATCGAAAGAAAAGTAATTCGGTTTAAAACAATTGTTCCGGGTGAGACTGGGTGATCTCCGTATACTATATGAGGGTTGTACAATCAGGGTAGACAAACAAACATTTTAATTAACATTCTCCTATACCTTTACTCATCCCATGTACAGACAAATTAAATTTATCTATAGATATATGTAAGTATGTGTATGATTCAAAATTACTTTGGAACTGTGTTAAGCCTCGTCTTATATTAGTAAATGTCTATCAACTAGGACTATTTTTTTTAATGATTTTAAAGTGTTAATCCACACTAAGTATAGAAATGGTGCTTATAGCACAGGGTAAACCTAATTAAAGCACCGGCAGTAATATTTTTGTGACTGTCTAGCTCATGTATTTAAATGAATAATAGTTTTGTAATCGCATGGCTTATGAATAAATAAATAAATAAATAAATAAATAAATAAATAAATAAATAAATAAATAAATAAATAAATAAATAAAAAGTACTTAAAAAAAACATATAAACATATGAATGCAGCGGAATTTGTACCCGCGCCTCATGGAAACCGTCCAAGCGCTCTGACCTGACTAAGCCATGCGTTCTTCATCGAGCTGCATCGAAATCCTTATATGCTTTATACAAATCATTACGATATTAGCAAAAAAATATATATTTTCCTTAAATGTTACGACTGATATTTTGCTTATAAAAATGATTATAGTTATAAATACACTTAAAACTACTTAAAAATACTGGAGAAAATATGACATTTTTGACAATTAAATGCTATCAGCACTTCAAAATATTTTACCTCAAAAACAAAGCAAAGACAAAGGTAAGCTGAATACACGTTGAAATTCATGATTATACACATAGTTATAATACGAATTTGTAAAGTTTTATATAACTAAATCAACTGGCTGGTGGCTCAAACATTTTTCTTGAATCTAAAATCAATGAATCTTTGAAAAGAAAACTAAAATACGAATCTGTTGCCATACTTTAAAAGAAGTCCATCATGACAGGGTCTTCATGAAAGTGTCCCATGTGCTGTCGTTGTAATCACCAGCCACATGATTGTATATAAGTACAGGACTGACGTATAGAAATATTTTGCAAGTAATTATGACGAGCTAACGAAGTATCTTTATCGAATTTAGTACGGAATACAATCTAAAAGTGGCAATATCTTACAGAGATAAAGACCTAGAGACCGCCAAACCTTCAGAAATTAATCATTTCATAAATGAAGTAATATCGTATGTGTATGGTATTTTAAAAAAAATGTTATAATAACGTAAATTGGACAAAAAATGCTAAGGCGCTTTCAGTCTGCGGTGTATAATAATAATTATTTTTTTATTATTATATCTATTGATATAATAATAAAAAAAGTATATGAGGTAACTCTGGTACATCAAAGCGATTGGCATACTGGTCTATCCAATACGTAAATTATTTTTTTCGAACAAATATTAAAATTCTTTAAGAAAGGATATAAAAATTTGAACGCAGCGGGGGCACAATTCTATCCTTAGTGTGGATTGACAAAATTCATAAAATATCGAACAAGTACTTCCTAATTCAACGAAACACACTCTTAATTCAACTAATATATAATATTAGCATAATATGTATAGCATGTAAGAAAAGCTTAATAATAAAAGAACAGAGCAGCAGATGTTGTAACATTTTTTTTACTTTATTTCGGATTTGCTGAGCTTTGTTTTTTTTTCAAAGTTCTTATATATTAATTTTAACGCGTCATTTAATTCAACCACTTAACCTGCAATGTCTCGAATCCGGGTGGAAAGTGAAACTTGAGACTAAGTTGTTTCTGTCTACTTTTCAATAAATAAGATTAAATCCCCATATTATAGGGTAAATAAAAATAATCTATTGATAAATTCTGCATTTTCCAGTTCCCGCTTATACTGGAATACCACGTGATACCTTCAAAGTACAGTGTTTTGTAAGTGACCAAAACATAGATGTAAAATAGTAGATAAAATAAAATAAAAAGTGAGATTATATTGTAAAACAAATTACAGGTAGTTTATCATAGAAAAATAGTCCTATAGAATACCTTTGAATATATTATAGGCAAGCACTTACGTATTTGCGCTATACAAATGGGCGCGTTTGGGAAAATCTAATGTAAAGCGCCGATGTACGCGAACACACTGGAGTGATGTAGCGTAGATGATTGCTTTCTGAAAAGATTTTAACTCTCAATACGTCTTTTTGGTTATTTTTATGCGTACATATTGAGGTAACAAGATAAACATATCTAAATCTAGTTTTAATGTCGCTTTTTTAGCTTCACGTTGTATTGTTTTTGTACGCTTCGCCTTATCTCGTTTACAAAAGCGATCAATATGAACATCGTTAATTCTTCCTGAGTGTTAATCGAACTCACAGTCGTACTTATATGCTTGTATGTGTAGATGTTGTTTCTATATTATACATACCTTTGGACAAATGTACTCTACATAAAAATATTTTTTTAAAGTTGTTACAATTTTATTTTCCTTTTAAGAAGCTTTCATGTACCGTTGAATGATCTACATGATAAAACAAGTATATTTAGTACTATAAGCTATCATATTTTAACACTAGACCCGTTCGCGGCTTTGCCCGCTAGATCGATGTTGTGGGACCCATTCTAATAAAATATTAATGTATTGTGGATATAAGTATATTTTCATTTTCCTTTCCAATGATCTTAGAAGAAGTCATTTTATCTAGGCGGAAGCTACATAAAATCCCGCGGCAATTCTGTAATAAAAAAACGGGAAGACAGACAAACACACAAAAAGAAACTAAAAATACGTTTTTATATTAGTAATGTATACATAACTACTATATGCACTTATAACACAGGTATTTGGAAATCACAAACAGACACTTTAATTTTATTTATATATATAGATAGATATAGATAAATTCAAACTATAATGAATCATAGGCGATTATCTGTTAATAAAGCACAGTATCGATTCAGACTTTAGACTTCATTGTAAAGCCAACCGTCATAGCAGCGAAACTGCGATCAATAGCTTATTGAAATAAGTTACAACAGATTTGAGTTAACTAGACTTTAAACTGGACTATTATTATTGAATCAGTTAAGACCTTGGCTGTCCTTCTGGGATGATAAGTAATGTCACGTCAAAAGAATGAGGACCCTAACGGAGGGTGTGTATGAAGAGGTCGATGACACTAAAAGAGGTGGAAGAGGTATGCTGGGACCTTATCGTTGAGTGCTCCCTTCTATATGGCTAACCCGCTAGAAATAAGGCGTAAATCTAAAAAATATTATTATATATAAATAGCGTAGTTTATAAGAAGGGTAGAATAATATTGCTACGAATAGAAAAAGAAATATTTTCAAATATTTACATTACATACATACAACACACGTACATTTTAGTATATACTAAATAACAAAAATTCAACACCAATATTTCCAAACAGATTTTCTTAAATAAAGCTAAAGAGTATAGTATGTATCGATCGAAAATCGCTAAAAGCATACAAAATTCTAAATCTACGTAGCTTTTCAATATAAGAATTTGACACGTTTGCCCGATAAGCTCCTTAGCAGAATTGCTAATCCTCCTTTTGTGGCGAAGCACTTGTTGAATGCCTTTGAAGGTAGTATCTAAACTAAATACATTTTACCTTTCGGGTTCTTTTTTGGTATTATAGACATATTATTTTACGTAAAACATAGATTTTCTACCGTCGTGGCGCAGAGTCACAGCGTCTGCCTGTAACTAATTCTATACATACTTGTACATTCAAATTTATAATGTCACTGTTTTCTTTATTTTAACTTTATTTCAATGAAATTATATTATATAAAAATTATTTATTCTAATTATTACAAGAATTAGATTAATATATTTTCCTTTCGCGTCTTTTTCGAGTATATTTATAGTATATATATCACACATAATATTAAGTATAAACAGAGATAATATTAAGTATAAACTATCAAAAGTCATATCGACTAATATAATTTATGTAAATATAGAAAAGCAATAAAATAATTTTGGAAAAAGGATTTCCAGACTGCAAATTGAGCTTAGATTTTACAAAAACGTTCTAAATGCACAAGGTCGGCATCATATATATATATATATATATATATATATATATATATATATATATATATATATATATATATATATATATATATATATATATATATATATATATATATATATATATATATATATATATATATATATATATATATATATATATATATATATATATATATATATATATATATATATATATATATATATATATATATATATATATATATATATATATATATATATATATATATATATATGTATATATATATGTATATCTTCTTCTTCTACTTAGCATTATCCCGGCCTATTGCCAGGGTCAGGGCTATTGCTTTCCTACTTAATCTACTCCACTTTGCACGGTCTTGGCCAATGGACTAACCACTGAGGATGCTCTCAGTGGTTAGTCCATTGGCTCTCATGTCCTGCGTCACGACGTCCAGTCATCGCTTCCTTGGGCGTCCGGGGGGTCTTACTCCAAGGACAGATATATCAAGGCATTTTCTTCCGACGTAGTTCTTAGGCCGGCGCAAAACGTGGCCATACCATCTCAGACGACGCTCTTGGAGCTTATCCGCTACGTCACGGACCCCAAGACTACCTCGAATGAATGTGTTGCGTATGCGGTCAGCCGAGTAACGCAACACATCCACCTCAGCATCTTCATCTCCGTTACGTGAAGCTCCTGAGTGTGCCGAGATAATGCTGGCCAAAATTCGCTGCCGTATAAAAAAACTGGTCGGATCATGCTCTTGTACATCAGCCCCTTGAGTTTAGGCGGTATTCTGCGATCGCAGACCACAACAGTGACCTCACGTCATTTGGCCCAAGCAGCGCTAACCCGGGCGTGGACATCATAGTCGATGCCTCCGTACTCGTGCATAATGGATCCGAGGTACCTGAACTTCTCCGACTTAACGGCTGGCTCAGGCCCGATGTGGATGGTGCTTGAGTCTGGGTTCCTGCAGGCCATGTACTCGGTCTTTGACACATTCATTTTAAGACCACCGTTCTCAACCGCACCCTTCCAGGCATTCACTTTACGCTCCAGCATTAGTCGGTTCTCGTCAATGAGTACTATGTCATCGGCATACATCATCAGCCATGGAGGCTGGTCCTAGATGTGAGCCGTGACAGTATCTAGCACTACATTAAACAAAAGTGCACTAAGAGCTGAGCCTGGGTGAACCCCTACTGTAATTGGGAAGGGTTTGGTATCGCCAACAGCGGTCCTAACTGTAGAAACAAAGTCGTTGTACATGTCTCTGATAATAGCAACATAGGATTCAGAGATCCCTTTGGATCGCAGTGCCCACCAGATTAACTGACGTGGCACACAGTCAAAGGCCTTCTGCAGGTCTCAGAATGCCACATGCAGAGTTCTCCTCTTTTCCCTGTGTGCCTCCATCAAATTCTGAGGGCAAAAATGGCGTCCGTAGTGCCTGATCCTGGCTGAAATCCATATTGACACTCAAAGACAGTACACTCTCGGCGGAGCCTGAGGGCGATCACGCGCTCGAAGAGCTTCATGGTGTGACTCATAAATATATATATATATATATATATATATATATATATATATATATATAT
>JAXRJS010000024.1:0-7500 GCA_037127375.1 Dione juno | reverse complement strand
GCCTTAAAAGGTATTATTTATTTTTTGTATGAGACATTTTATATATCTTAATAAAAAATTTTTAATACAAAAAGGGACAAGTGGAAAAAAAATATTTTTCCAAAAAAAAAATTTAGAACTCGATTTAAAGTCAAAGCAAGTTTCCCTTTAAAACCTAGAGTTGTTTCAACTTGAATTGGAAAATGAAGCCGAGTAAAAGGGTTTTTTACAAAACTATTTTATTTTTCCACTAATTAAAAATTATCTATTACATCGATTGCAAACGTAACTGTTGTAGGTTCGATTCCTACTTGAGGGGTTTTATATTTTTCTATTTTCCCCGCTATGATAAAAAAGACAAGGGGCGTTTAGTGGGTCCAAACTTCAAAAGCCTATTCCCCAAATTGGGGGGAAAATTGAACCCCAAATCAAAAGGCCTCTCCCCTTTTGGCCCTCTGCCCTTTCCTTTTCTGCCCATAGGATCGAGGGGTTCCCAAATTTAGTATTTGTACATGTTATTTTTTTAAATAAAACAAGTTTTGTCTTAGGGGGGCATAAGTAATTTTATAAAAAAGAGGGGAAGGGGATTTCAAACACCTACATATATAAACCCTTTAAGGAACAATGTTTTTTAGTCGTGTTTTGTTTTTGTAATTGGACCCATTTTTTATTTTTTTTTTTTATCCCCTGACGATCCGCGAGTAGACTGCCCCGAGGTTTTTTTAGTAAGTAGAATTTATATTTTCGAACCTTTTTATATTTGTTTTTAATTAAAAAAACCCCATCTAAAAAGGAAGTATTTATATCACTATTATTTTTTTCAAGTTTACTACTCAACAAAGTTTTGCATTGGGTCCCCTTTGAAAAAAAAATCTCAATAGCTACTCATTTTAAATTTTTTTTTGCGTTATTTTAAACAAAGTTAGGTATGGGGGCCTAAAAAAGGACGTATCTTGGGGGCACAAGGGTTTCCCCGTTAAGGCTTTGATTATTAAAATTTTTTTTGGTTTTTATATAAAAAATGGGTAAACCTATAAAAAAAAAACGGTTGGAAAACAGTCCCCCCCCAAAATAAAAAAAGAGGGGGGGTTTATTCTTTAAATTTAAATTCGAGTAAAATTCAAATTCGTAAATTTGTTTTTTATATAAAAGAAATGAAGAAAATTTTATTTGGGGTTTATTACCGCCACCCTGTCGAAACGTAATAACAAGATTTGCTCACGTAGAATGGGTTTTTGGGGTTTTTGGGGGTCATCCGGATCCATTCGCCGGGAAAACCAGAAGCGACAAAAGGCGTGTCGGCAAATAACTGACTAACTTTGGGTTTAAGAGAAGCTTATGGAAAAAATTGATCAATTTTAATTGAAGCCAAAAATTTTAATAATTGGGGAGCTAAAAAAGGGACCCCTAAGGAGCAAAAGGCTCCAAAAAACTCAATATGACCTTGAAAAAGTTTACAGGGAAAGGGCAGGCGTTGGTTTGGGCTATAAACTATGGATACTTTGGCATATAAGCGTGTGCATCTGCGATGATAAAAATAAAGAAGAAAAAAAATTTGGGAGTTTATGGGTTCATGATATTTTTTCCCCTATGGCAATTTTTTAATAAAAATATTCTTTTTTGTATTAAAAAAAAAATATGAGTAATAAAAATTAAAAAAAAAGTAGCACAACAAAGGTGGACTTTTTCCCACAAGAGATCTTTCCAGCCAACCCATGGTAGTGGAGAGTTTTTTTAAACAACGGGTAAGAATAAGTACAATTAATTCTATAATAAATTAAAAATACCAAAATAATTAATTAATATCACACATAAATAAAAATTGATATATACAAATAGGAACCCAAATAAAAATAAAAATTATTATTCCCAAAACATTTGGGATTTTATTTTTAAAAAATAAATATAGTTGTTTATTTTTTTTTGTTTATTTTTTTTAAAAATCTCCCTTATAACCCCTCTCCCCCCCTACCAAAAAGCATCAAAAATCCAAAATAAAAAATAAAATTTAGGCAAAGATAGTCTGGAAATTTTTCATAAGGTTCTTTGGGTTTTGGGCTAATTAAAAAAATTTACTGTCTTTTTTGAAACAGTTTTAAACAAATAATGATAAGAAATTTCCAGCATTCCATGATACACCATGTTGGGTGCACATTTTATGTTAAGCGGGAAACTTTAAAAACCTAGTATGACGTCTTCAAACATCACATTTTTTTAAAAATTTTATTAAAAAAAAATCATCTACATAAAAAACATCAATAAATATAATCCCAAAAAAAAAATTTAAAAAATAATTCCCACATTAAAAAAAAACAGAAGAAAGTTTCTCTTTGACAAACCAAACTTTAACCCTCTGAAGTTGACTTTAGCGGGCTCTGAAAAAACGAATTTTTTAAAAATTTAAAAAAAAATATATCAAAGATTGTAAAACTAAATAGAAGGGGGACCAAAAGGGGGGACCAAGGGCTTTCGGGAAAAGGTTTTCAGGCCCCAAACGGTTTTTATATGTAAAAAAAAATTTCTGGGGCCCCATTTCCCCATATTCAGGGAGGTAGAGGGAACCTAGTGTTAAGACACTCCGTTTAAAATAGCGCTATATCTTGTTATAGAGCGGGAAATAGTGGGTTGAATTCCGCCACCAACACGCAATGTCCCTTTATAAGAGGGGAAAGGGGGGCCTTGAGTAAGGTCTCCTCTGTCTACCCTGTTTAGGCGGGGGGGTGGCTTTTCGTGAAACTATTTAGGGACTTAAATTATATCATTTTCCCGGGAAAGCTATTGTAATATAAAAGGATTTAAACCTAAAAACAAGATACTCCGTCATCCGCTTTCCCCAGATTTTTTTTTGTTTGGGGCGTATTTTAGAAAGGGAAAATTTAAAATTTAAAACGATGCTCCGAGCGGGGGAAACCCAACCTTTTCCGAATTTCGAGGGAAATTTTTGATTAAGAAAACGTGGAAAGTCGGAAAAATTTTTTGTATAATAAATTTTTTGATGTTTAAAAAAACGCCCTATAAAAAATTTATTATCAAATTTTTTCTATTCACCCTGCTTTTAAAAAATAAATTTGTACCTGATTACATTTAAATAATTTTCACGATGTAACCCCCCTCTTTTTTTAATATTTCACTTTTTTGGGGTGCCGCAATGTTTTGTGTGTAGGGATGCCAATTGATTTTACTTTTAAAAGACCAATGCAATAAAGGTTAAATTTTTTCATTATATCGTTTATAAATTGCAATATTTAAATTTAAAACAAAATCAAAAAATTATATTTTATTTTAGATATATTTTTATATTAAATTTTATTTATATTATATATAATTAAAATATATATATATATATATTATTATATATATATTCTAAATAATATATTATATATATAAAGAGTAATTGTTTTTAAATGAACAGGTACGCTCTAAGTATGCTTTTAACCCTCGTTTAAAAAATCCCTACCGAGGGAGAGCATGAAAGAAGAGGTTAAGACAGGGACGAGGCGAAAGAGGTATGGGGGCCGCAGCTTTTGGGCGTTTCGTTTTCCTTGACCACTAAAAATATGCTTAGATTTATGTTATGTATGTTATATTATATTTAAAGGTTTAAGTTAAAGGGTTTAATTTAAGGGTTTACCCAACAACTCATTTTGCAAAAAAACCGACAAGGGGAGGGGGGGGGTATTTGGATACAGTGGTTAGGAAGGGAAAAAGAAAAGAAAAAAAGTTTCCCCTCCCCCCCAGCGGCGACAACGAAGTTGTAAATGTGCCTAGAACTAAAGCCCCAAAACCCTCCCGTACGAGGCGGTTATATAATTTTAACGGCGAGTCATGGGAAGGGTGTATCTATCCCAAAAACATTGGAGCCGCAGCAAGGGTATTATTGGGCATTTGGGTATTACCAAGGTTTAACCGGCGCCAGGCCTTTCGGTGCCGGTTTTTGGAGTTATTGCCGTTACTCTGAAAACAGGCAGATTTACTGGGAAGGGGTTTTAAAAGGGGTGTTAAAAGGGGGCTGGCTATAGTCACCAGACCTCATAAAACCATTTGAAATTATTGGGACTGGTGATTCATTTCCCAAAAGAAAAGGGGTGTGCCCCTCTCAAATGTGGTAGCTGTATGTTGATGCTGTTACGTGTTGAGTTCCGCCTTTGGCCCCAGAGGTATGATGACAGCGGTGGGCGGTGTCCATGCGATTGCGCAAAAAACGCGGCTAAGGGTCGAATTTGATAGGGGAGCTCTGCCCGGGTAGGTTCTTGAGGAGCGTCCTTTGCGTTTTTACAGAGTCTGGCATTTGGGCCCTGCCAGGGACAGTGTCCTTCAAAACTGTCAGGAAAATTATGTTTCCGATGTGGTTTTGGGGGCCAAGCTCACACTTGCCCTGCGAGCCTCGCTGCCGGTGGCATGGACGCAAAGAGACCCTCAGGACAATAATGGGTGGGCAGAGTGCCGTCCACCACCTGTCAAGGGATCAGTGGCTCTTGAGACAAGAGCACCCTCTGGGGCTGGAGACCACAGTCGTAGAGGAAGGTGATATGTCATCATAATGGTTAAATCAAAAGCAAGTTCCTACAGGCTAATACAAACCCTCCGCCAGAGCGCAGGACTTCTACTGCTCTAGGCGGAGTGGAGTATCGATATCGGTGCGTCTGTGAGTTATTTGGTCCCTCATAATCCGCGTTGGTTGGGTGATTTGGACGCTCTGTGTATATATTGCACCAACACCAGAGTCCTATCACCCTTTGGGAAAAAGGTCGGGGTTGTGTGGTACAGTGGGGGGTTACGTTTAATTGGCGTTTATTCTCCCCCAACCGCAGTTTGCGGACTTGAGATCTTTCTTGATTCCCTCAACGCGGTTGGTCGACAGTCCCGAAGAAAATAATTGTGCTTGGCGATTTCAATGCCAAGTCCCGTGCCCGGGGGGAAACCTACATCAAATACTAAGGGCAAAGCTGTACAGGTGTGGGCTCTCCCTCCGGGCGTCCCTTCAATGTGGGGACAACATTATTTTGTGGAATAAAGGGGGGTCCGTGGTGGACCTATCTTTTGCATCTCCATCCGTCGCGCATTGGTAAGGGAAATTTGGGGAGGAAGAGGGAAATGGAGACCTTGTCAGACCCTCTTTTTATTAGGTTTTAGATCTCCCTTCAAACCACACCGGTGGCCCAAAAACAGGGGCTCATTTCAAAATTCCCAAGGGGGCTTCCCGCCAGCTTAAAATACACTTAGTAAAAGGCCGATTGTGGCAAAGTGGGGCTTTCCAAGCAATGGTGAATGCCACAATGTTGAAGTTTATCAGGCCGCTACACAGTAAAATAACAGGGATGCGATGCGCCATGCGGAGAGCCCGGCGAAAACCCGCCCGCCCCAAGGGACTGGTGGACGACCGAGATTGCTGCACTGCGGGGGACCCGTCATCGGGCCCGACGGGGTACACAAGGTGAGAAGGAGAAACGGGCTCGAAAACCCCCTCGAAAGCCGGCTGCAGGGCATTACAAAGAAAGCAAAAAGGTCTGCAGCTGCAATTAGGCTTGCAAACGTAAGGCCCCATCAGGAACTTTTAGCGGGTTTAGCAATTTTCCCATGGGGACGCCCCTATCTCCCCGCCGGAAAAAACCCCGGGCAGGGTCTCCTCTAACAGAAACGCCTGTCACCGGTGGAGGTCCTTTTTCCCAGAGCCGCTAAGGCATGTCCCTCCTAGAAGGCTAAATTTCCGAATAGAGGAGATGTCGGAGGTTCCCTGCATAACGACGAGGAGATGAATTTGGCGTCAGGAGATTGAAGGCCAAGAAAACGGCTTTTGGACCAGTGGTATTCCCGGTAGAGTTTTAAGCACGCCCTGGAATACCTTAGTGACAAACTTTGGAAACTATTGATCAATGTTTATTAATGGACAGTTTTCCCAAGACTGGAAGGTAGGAGGATTTTGGCCTGCTGCGCAAGGGGGGGGTCCTGGACTCTCCCTCGCTAAGGCCAATTGTGCTCTGAAGAGATGGCAAGCTTTTTGAGAAGATCATCGCCTTCCTCTTATTCAACACCTAGAGAGGGTAGGCCCGATCTTTCGAGGTCAGTTCGGGTTCAGGGCCCGGTCGGTCAACCATTGATGCCCTGAAGCCTTAAAACCCCGGTCGTTTGGTGCTACAGCAGAAAGATGTTCTTCTCGCCGTCTTTTTAGATGTGGTCAAGCCCTTTTAAAAGTCTCCGTTTGAGACGCTAAGAGGGCACGCGGTTCCAGGGGTGCCTCCTATCTCGGCGGTGTTAGATGACACCCCCAAGATGATAGTATATGGATTGGGGGGAAAGGCGGATCGGTCGACGAAGTGTCGGGTTTTGGGGTTCCCCAAGGGTCGGTTTTGGGCCCGTTACGTGGAACATCGGTTACGATTGGCTCCTGCGCGTTCTTCCCCTGGGATTTTGTATCATTGTTACGCGGATGACACTTTGGTCACGGCCCGAGGCCATCCCAAGGAGGCGGCAGCGGCTGAAACCGGCACGGTCTTGTTTTTGGCCGCATCGAAGCGCTGGGTCTGAAGGTTTATGCCTAAAACTGAGGCCCTATTTTTCATCCCCCTGCAAAGGGCCCCCACGTGGGCTACTTTGCCTCCAGGGCCCAGGAGGTGGAGGTACGGCCCCAGATGAAGATCTGGGACTAACCTGGATAGTCGATGGTTGTTTAAAGTCGCACTTCCTCAGCTTGCACCTAAGTTTGTGAACGCCGCCGGGGCCCTCGGAGTTTACTGCCAAAATGGAGGGCCCCGATTTTCATGGACGTTTGTACGTGGTGTTTTTTTTTTTGAAATCCATGGAAATTTTAGGCGCCCTGTGTGGGCCGAGCTCCCCCCGTTCATAACAAGACCCAAGCGTAAAGCGCAGCGGGTATAGCGGTTAGAGCTATTCGAGGATACCGGACAGTGTCGTGGCGGTGGCTACACCCTGGCGGGCGATCCCCCTTTGGGAGCTGCAGGGGAATTGATCGCCAGAGTTTACGCATTCCCTGCAAATGAGCGGGCGCGAGGTGACAACCCTCGAGTGAGGTTTCGGGCGGATCAGGAAGAGAGCAGACGAAGCCCCATTCGGCGAGGAGGGAGGGCCCGGGTTCACCGGTGGCAGGTGGCGACGGTGGAGGGGGTTTGCCCCCCACCTAGAGCGCGGTGACAAGGGGGTTTTGGGGTCCTGACGTTCAGACTGGGCAGGATTACGGGGCATGGTTGCTTCGGCAAATATTTGCATCAATTGCGCGTCGGGAGATTCACCCGCGTGCCACGAGTGTGATGCCCCCGTTGATTCGGGCATCACACTCTGGCTGAATCCCCGTTGGGCTCCGCACGCCACGCCTTGTGGGTGGCTGTATGGGTAGGGACTCTCACTGTCTAGTATGATGGAAGCCATGCTGGAGAGGAGGAACTGGTCTGTAGCGTCCCTTCTGTGAATCTGTTACGCACAGAAGGGGGCCCCGGGAGCGTGCGCGGAGCTTAGCGTGGATGCAGATCTGCTCCGCCGTCGTAGACCGGGGGTAGGAGAAGGCGG